>CADWAF010003502.1:0-13127 GCA_902984215.1 Willaertia magna | reverse complement strand
TATTTGTTGTTAATAACATTTCTTCTTGCCTTAATACTTTTGCAGTTTAGATCGGTAGAAGTTAAGGCAATGTCTTTAAGAAACAGTGTTCGTTTGGTACCGAGAAATAATCAATTATTTACCACAGTAGATGTAACTATATCAAATATTACACAAATTTCTCAAGCATCCTATTCCTCTGTTCAATTACAAAGTAATCAGTTCGCAATATTTTATATTGATATTCCAGCAGACAAAGTTGTTTCCTTCAATTATTATTGTTTGTCAAGCAAAGATGCTTTAAATTTATACACAAACTTTAATTCCATTCCAACTTTATCTAACCGTGGAAATTTCCTTGGCACTGTAACACAAGATCCACAGACAAGAATAATTAAGAGGAAATCTTCCAATAGCAGTGATAACAGTGTTGTAAGACTTTATTTGTTTGTGTTAAACACATCACCTGTTTTAAGTGAAAGATTTTATGTTACAGCTAAATTATTTGATGACATTCCTGACAATAGTGATAA
Organism: Willaertia magna; assembly: GCA_902984215.1. Lineage (NCBI taxonomy): Eukaryota > Heterolobosea > Eutetramitea > Acrasida > Naegleriidae > Willaertia > Willaertia magna. Next base: position 12,615 of record CADWAF010003502.1, on the reverse strand, counting down.
CAACAATGGATTTGTTACTGCCATTAGTATTTTAATTCCTGCTTTAATTATTATTGGGTTGGCCTTAGTTATTTTTTACAACACCTTAATTTGTTCTACAAAAAAATAAAAGCGCTTAATGATTTCGAAATGCTAAATTACTTTTTGTAAAATAATTTTTATTATAAATTATTAAATATATCTTTAAATAGATTCTTTTTCCACATCAAAATATTTCTCTGGATTTCTACAAACTTCTGTAAATTTCTTTACCAATTTACCCAATTCCTTACCATCAACATATCTATGATCAACAGTTGCAGTAACAGTCATTTGTTTTCTAGCAACAATCTCATTTGTCTCTTCAATAACAAAAGGTTTCTTAGTTGCCTTACCAATACAAACAAATAATGGATTTCTAGTAAAAGGAGCTAATGGAACTAAACCTTCTTCAATATCAAAAGGAGCTACTGAAGTAATAATACAACTACCAAATTGATCAGCCTTAATACCCATTGCAGGGATTGAAATATTCAAAGATACTGAAAGCCATACAGAAAGCTGTATAAGAGGTCTCATTATTATAGTTGGCAACAAACGTAATGGTTGTAAAGTCTTTACGTGATGATTATTTTTACCTTTACGTAATCTTTCAGCTTCTAATGAAACTTCATCTGCAATTTTCTTTAAACTTTTTGAATTTGTTGAACGAATAGTAACATTTGCTAAATCATTCTTTTTAGTTATTGGATCTTCACAAGCAACTAATAAACAAGTATCAATTGTTTTACGCGGGACTAATTTACCTAAAACCATTCTACAATTAATTTCTGGACAACTTTCAATTGCCAATGCTACAGCCTTGGCGATAAAGTGAGTCAAAGTTAGTTTTACATTACTCTTTTTTGAAACTTTTTCCATTAGCCTTTCAATTCCTTCTACGTCAATCGTAACAATGCCATAAGTTGCAGGTTCTGATGGAGATCCCCATCCTGCCATACTTAACTTTCTTCTGGCACTCATACTAGGTCTGAAAAGTTTAAAAGTTAATTGAAAGATATCAAAAAATTAGTTTCCGATCGAGTAAGATCTCTGTTAGTTACTTACGGTATTTGATCCCATATAATACAAATGACCAAGTAGGCCAATAAACCATAAACTAAAAACCAAAACATTTTTTTTGAAGGCTTCAACCAATTTCCATCACGCCTCATCTGATGATTCCTAGATAGCGAACCTGAACTATCAATTTTCTCTTGTTTTTCTTATCCCCTTAAACAAAAAAATCTGTTCTCCATTTTGTAAGTTACAAAACCTCTTTCCTTGCATTTCAGGCTAGAGAGCAATTTTAATGCTTTTCAAAAAGTGCATCCTAGGAGTTTTTGCTTCAAATTTTTTGTTATCTTCTTCGGAAGCTGCAAAGCCTAAAGTACCGCCATAAATTTTTTGAAGATTTTTGTTTTGAAAAAAAAATGCTACAAAACGACCCTAAGGATTTATTAGTCGGTAATTCCGGAAATACCAAACACGTAGAGGAAGAAGGTATTCCAACATTAGTAGATGAAGAATTATTAATGAAAGAAAAGGAAGCTAAATCCTATGTTGGAGAAGATGGTACAATCTTTCATACTTTAGGCTTAAATGATCAACTTCCAACTGAATTAGAAAGTTATTGCGTAAATTGCGAAAAGAATGGTATTACTAAGTTTTTATTTACTAAAATCCCACATTTTCGTGAAATTATTATTTCAAGTTTTGAATGCCCACATTGTGGATATAGAAACCAAGAAGTACAATTCGGAGGTGCATATCAAGATATGGGTATTGAAATTACATTAAATGTTGAGAAAAAGGAAGATTTAGATAGACAAATTGTTAAATCAGATTTTGCTACTTTAAGAATTCCAGAAATTGATTTTGAAATTCCGGAACAAACACAAAAAGGTGTTTTAACTACAGTTGAAGGTATTTTAAATAGAACAATTGATGCATTATTAGATGGACAACCTTCTAGAAGAGTAACTGATCCTGAAATTGCAGCAAAAATTGATGAATTTATTGAAAAATTAAGAAAATTATTAAGTTTAGAAACTAAATTTACAGTAATTATTGATGATTATAGTGGAAATTCAAATATTGAGAAGTTAACAACACCAAATGATCCACAAATTCATTCTAAGAATTATCAAAGAACAATTGAACAAATTGAAAAGTTAGGTTTATCAATTGGTGCTGATAAGATAAATGAAGATCCAGAAACATTAAAAAAGAAAGAACAAAAACGTTTATTCGCATCTGTTATTTCAAATGAAAAAGAAGCTGAAAAGTTACAAGAAAAGTTAAGCGCACCTGAAGAGGTATTTACATTCCCTGCATCTTGTACTGGATGTGGTATTGAAGGTTTTGTTAAGATGATGCCATTACAAATACCATATTTTAAGGAAATTATTCTTATGGCATTTAAGTGTGATACTTGTGGATTTAAATCTACTGAAGTTAGAGCAGGTGGTGCAATTAGTGATAAGGCAACTAAATTATCTTTATCTGTTTTAAATGCTGATGATTTAAGTAGAGATGTTTTAAAGAGTGAAACTTCAAGTGTTGAAATTCCAGAAATTCAATTATTAGTTACTGTTGGTTCATTAGGTGGTAGATTTACTACTGTTGAAGGTCTTTTAGAAACTATTGTTGAAAAATTAAAAGAAACTAATGAATTTGCAATTGGTGACAGTGCTCAATCTAAGGAAAAGTTTGAAGAATTTATGTCAAACTTTAAGAAGATGCAAGAAGGTACATTTGGTCCATGGACTTTAATTATTGATGATCCTGTTTCAAACAGTTATATTCAAAACTTATGTGCTCCAGATCCAGATCCACAATTAAAAGTTGAACATTATGACCGTAGTTTTGAACAAAATGAAGAATTAGGTTTAAATGATTTAAAGACAGAAAATTATGAAGATGAACTCCATTCACATCAACAATGTCATGATTGTAATTGTGAACATGAAGAACTATCAACTAAGCTAGAAGAAAAACAAACTGATTCACTTGAAGATGTACAATAAATTATTTATTATTGTTGATTTAATTTACCTAAAGATTGAACTTCTTTTGCTTCCTTCTTTCTATTTCTTTCTTCATAACGTTTGGCATTGTCAATAATACGATTTATAATTGTAGTTGTTGTCAGCTCAGGTCTAGGTGATTGAATTTGTTGGAAAATACCCAATTTCTTTGGTAATTCATATGGATCAACTTGGTGAGGTTCTGGATCTTGTACAGTACCACACACAACAACTGAAATCTTCATTACATCAATCATATCTTGAGTAACAATGAAAGGTGCACCAATAATAACATCATCTACATAACGACAAGATAATACACTTAATAATCTTTCATGAACATTCATAATTGGTAAATGAGCACCCTTATATTGACTAACAATTTTATCTTCATGTAATCCAACAACTAAATAATCACCAAATTTCTTAGCTTCTTTCAAATATTCAATATGACCAGTGTGGAACATATCAAAAGCACCATCAACATATACAATTTTAGCACCAGGTTTAGGTGGTTTAATATCTTCAGCAAATTGAACAATTTGATGAACTGTAGGATAATGTTGTCTAGATCTAGTATAAGGAGAAACTTGAAATTGATTTACTTCTGGTTTTAAATCTTCACTTAAATCATTAATATTAACACCTGATTTAATTGCATCTCTATACTTAGATAATTTTAACATTCTATTTACAACATCAGTTGTACTAACTCCCTCAGTTCTAGGAACAATTTTCATTAATCCTGCTTGTCTAATTGCTTTATAGGAATCTTCACCATTTTCATCAAATGAAATATCATCTCCATGAACACAATCTGTTACTCCATATTTCTTTAACATTTCTAAATCTGTTACATATGGTGCATCTTCTACTACTTCATCTACCCATTTACAACTTCTAACATGTTCATATCTTTCATTTGCTGTCATTACAGTTGGTCCTTTATGTCTTAAAATTTCTTCATCTGAATGTACTCCTACAATTAATTTACATTTAGGATAGATTTTATATGCTTGTCTAATGGCATTGGCATGTCCGAAATGCATCATATCAAAACATCCATCTAACCATACTACTCTAGTTTCTTGTTCTTCATTTACTACTTTCTTATCTTCAGACATTTTTTATTGATATGATGGGAAAAAGGATTAATGACGTTGTTTTTTAACAGTTAATAAGGCTGTAATCTAGGCAGTGATGCTACAACTGTAAATTGTTATCCATTATCGAAGCATTTGGAAGCTTCAAGTGTTTAAGGATAGTCATGGTTGGTCTTCCATGAGCGCATTGGAAGGGAAGATTGCACTTTGAAAGATTATTTAACAATTCTTTACATTGATTAATCGAAAGTGTATCTCCAAACATTATTGCTCCTCTACAGGCCTTAGAGTTAATAACTGTATAAATATATTTAGGATACCATGAGCTATTATCATTTTCCAATTCCCTTGCATAATTTATCATATCTTCAATAGTCAATTGAATTACTTCATTTTCAATTACAATAGATGGTACGGCTTTAATGATAAGTATTTTATGACCTCCTTCTAATCTTTCAAAATTAAAATCCCAAAACCATTTGCTAAGTTTTAATTGAAACTTTTCAACTAATTCATAGTCCTTTTCAGCTATGTTTTTGATTGTCATGTTTGGGACTATTTTAATTTGTTTAATCCACTCCCCAGGGCCATTATTCAAGTAGTCAAATACTCTTTTCTCGAACAGTTCAACTCGTATTCTTTCGTCACAGGCATGTTGATCTACAGCTACAATGTTTAAACCTTCTTCCTTGGACTGAAGTTTAGTAATTATAAACTTTCTATCAAATTGACTTACTACCTCAAGTTTGTCAATTTGTTCTTTTTGAATGGACAGGTTTACCTTGTCATTTGGTTCTACATTACAAAACGTTTCTGTTACAGTTTTTGCATCAAAACAAGGATCATGTTTAGTTTTCTTAAGTGTGTGGTACTGAAAGGTGTTTGCCTTTGCCTTTTCTAACAGATCAGCAACAGATAATCTCTCAAAACTCTTATCCTTTTTGGTTCGTGAAGACGAAGGGAATAACTTTTCAAACAAAGAAGTTTTAGTACTTGTTGTTTCAACCGGAGGATTACGATCTTCGTCTTTAGGAAACACCTCACTTGAGGGAGAGGGGCAAGGTAAATGTCTATTCAAAACTCGCTTAATGGTTTCCCTTATTGATTTTACTTCCATAGACTCTTCTCCTTTTATCTTAATAACAAATTCCAAATATAATGAATCCAAGTTGACATCAATAAGCTTGTTGTTGAAGAAAACAAGCTTAAGTGGTCCGTTTCCTTCAATACTGATCACTCCGTTAATTTCTACATTATCTATCTTGTAATTATTAATTACAATTTTGTTTTTTTCTTCCTTCATCATTCTCAAAGATATGAGATCTCCCTCATTATTGCTTGGAGACATTAATTTATGGAGGAGAACTAATTTACTGTCTATCACCAAGGAAAACGAAATATTTGTAAAACAAAAGGAATATTTCTCAACTATGGTTTTAATTTCTTGAACAATGTTCAAGCCTGACAATTGTTTTCTTCTTACAGGCATGTTGTAGAAAAAGTCTTTGCAAGTTATTTTTGTTCCCTTGTTGTCAACAAACGTACAAGGAACCTGAGATAACGATTCCATTTTCCCTCTTTGAAACACTTTCTTATAGGCATAGGGGAAGGTACCCACCTTCGAGATTATCTCCATGCTAGACATTTGGCAAATCGAATGCAAAGCTTGGCCGTTGTGGGTTGTTTTGTCATTTGCATAGGATGTAACTATCACTTGTTAACAAAATAATTGATATTGTAATGACTTACCATTCCTTTTTTCACCAAGAATTTTAAGATCTTTGTAGCCTATTCCTGTTCCATTATCCTGGACTTGTAACTCAATAGATGATTCCTTATCAAGTATTATTTCTATCCTAGAAGCATTAGCGTCGATACCTTAGAGTGAGTAGTAAATGAACTCTTAGGCTTTTATTTCAACAAACACTTACTGTTTTTTACAAGTTCATCCAAAGCCTTTGCAATAGAAGAACATGAAACACTAGATAATAATAATTCATAAGTTTCCCTCGATAAAGGCTTAATAGCTTTCATTCAAAAATTTCTAAAAAAAACAAAGTCAATTGAGTAATTTTTTTTACCTATTATTATTGTAACAATTGGGTGTTGTAGTTGGAACGAAGGGAATTGTAAATTTATCAAAAACACCAGTTGTAGAGTTATTCACAGATGGTTTAAAAGGACCATTTAGTCTCTTTTCAATTTCATTATCTCTTAAGATAGATCTGACTGGTGGTTGGAATGGATCTGATGTGTTAACTGTTCTACTATAAGATAATGGAGGGGTCTTTTTTACAATGAAATCATTAGATGTAACTATTAAGGTTAATAAAAAGTAAGGAAAATAATAAGAGAAGTTAAACTTAGGAAAATGTAAAATAATACTTACTTCTAGTTTTCTTTTCAATATATTTTTCAAAACTTTTTAATTCCTTTTCATGTTCATAGGTTGTACTATTCTGTATTGACTTTTCATATAATTTATTCTTTGCTTCATAAACTTCAACTTCAGGCTATTTGTAACATTATTAATAAAGTAGTTTAACAACTAATAAACATACCTTAAATGGTCCATTTCTTCTTGGTTTGGTTCTCATCATATCATTCTTATTAATTGGTGGTAACTTCAACGTTTCTGCTGTTTCCTTACTTTTCTTACTTGAAGATTTTAATTGGTCTGGACTTAAATATTTGAGAGAAGGATTTTTCTCAATCTCTATTGTGGTGTTATTTGAAATACTCCTTAAAGAATTCAAAGACGATTTAGTTTTCTTTTGTCCAATAGAATTAATGTAATCCGATTTTGCAACATATCTTAATTGTTCCTCAATTGGTACACCATAAACTGTTTCTTCAGAAGTTGTTTGATGAATTGATTTATAAACACCAGGTATTGCTTTCGTACTAACCAAATGATGTAATGATCTTGAAATCTTTTGAAATTCTTCCAATTCCTTTTCTTCTCTTTCAATATCAATCTCTTGAGCTCTTTGAGATTTATATTGTTCAATAAAATCATTTGTTTCTTGATTTTTATATTCAATAAACCTTAAATACTCTTTCCTAGCATTAAAATTATGTACATATTTTCTTACCATATATCCTCTAAATGTTTTTTGTATTAAAGTCGCACAATAATGGTAAAAGGCTTCTCTTTCTTGTTGTTTTCTTTCTAAAAGTAATTTTCTCTTAACTATTCTTCCTTAAAGAAATCCCCTCAGCATTCTTTGGATGAGACAAACACTTGATAAGATCTTTACATATGCTTTTCTTGCAACATATCTTTTATAAGCTTTTTGAATAATAACTGCAGATTTATTTTCTTTTTCTCTATTATCTTCTGCCTCTCTTCTTTTTAAAAAGAAATCATCAATTACCATTTGAGGCGATAAATCAAAAAAAGTAATACTTTTCTTTTCTGTTATCTTTTTGATCATCATTTCATTACTTTCTTCTATCTTTTCCTCATCCTTATTATCAATCGTTGTAGCCTTCTTGGCATTATCTCCGTTATTAATTGTAAAAAAAGTTGAAGCGGGAAACATTTTTTTTCTAATTAAAAAAAAATAATTCGGAATCTCTTTTACCAATCAGCCTACCAAGATCATGATTTTCATCATTTAAAAAGTAAATTACTAATAATTCCAGTTATCATTTGCATAATGGTTTTTTATAAATTATAGTACATATAAAATAATAAAAACCCTTTATTTAAAATATAACTGTTTTTGCGTTTGCATAATTATGTACCGATTATTAATTTTGCTTCACAAATCATTTCTGCAGAACAATGGAATTAAACAAATTTTTATTAAGAAATATAAAGAAGAACATGCGGTTGTAGTTAATTATTTACGATAGTTGAATGTGTTTGGGTAAACTCCAGTACTGGGAAATGGCAAACTATGAAGGCAAAGTTATGATACAAGCATGCGTCTTGCAATTAAATCTCTACCACTTACAGTAGAAACTTTTCCCTGTTAAGGATTTAAAAGGGAAGTGATTAATGTAAATATTATTACACAAACCACAAATTGACTGAGGCGACGACTTATTGCGATTCAAGGTCTTGCGTCGTAGTGATTTCCGTTTTTGAAGTTAACTTTGATAACATCATTCAAGGTATCTTTGATGTTTGTATTGTCATTATAAACTCCATTGGCAAATTGTTCTCCAATGATCTGGTTTTGTGGACTATAAATTTCTACTCTTTTTTCCAACAATAAAGCAAGGGCGTAAAGCATATAGTCTGACAAATAGCCATTTTGGCTATTGGTATCTCTATTCTCACCATAAACTGCTTCAATAAATTTCACTAATAAATCACAATTATTGGCCTTAAGAAGGGTAGTAATTTGTTCTTTACAGACTTTAAGATTATTTTGATCTTGAAGGTTATGCATATATTTAATAATACATTCCTTCAACTCATCATTCATACACTTCAAATCAGTATATGCTTCTTCACCTGTAATGTGACCAAAGAAATCTTGAACTAATAAATTTATCAATGTTGATCTTCTGCAATGATTATTGGACTGTACTGCTTCTAAAAGTTGTCCAATCCAATACTTTCTAATTTTTCTTTTGGAGAGATTATTTTCATCTCTATCTTTAATTAAACCTAAAGCAATAAAACCACAATTGGTTCCATCTTGAAGACTATCATTCTCTTTCTTTCTACTGTAGTTTTTAGTAGCATTCTTGCTATTTATCTGTTTAGCATTTTCTTCCTCTTTTTCGACAAGAATTTTCTTTTCTTTTTTCTTAATTTCTTTTTTCTTGTCTTTTTTTTTCTTGGTTTTCTTTACCTCCTTTTTTTTTGTATTTTCTTCAGACTTTTCTATTTTCTCGTCTTTACATAAGGACAATACAATTCTGTTAATTTCGTCCTTTTTCTTTGGTTCCAACTCAAAAGTAAGCTCTTCTTCAATGTTACGAACTTCAACTTTTTTACTTGATTCTTCAGTACCTTTGTAAGTAGTAAATAAAATTTGCACTGTTTCTTTAAATTTGTTTTCCTTAATTGATTGTACAACATTGTTATGAGCTCTTTCATGAGTAAGTGGTGAAGGAAAACCAGAAACTAAGTAATTTTGTGCTTTAATCTTTAAAAGTTTAGTGATACCTTCCTTATAAGTGTCAGAGCCATGGTGAGGGATTTGTAAAAGAGTAATATTCTCAATATTAAAGTTCTTAATCAGTTTCAAAACAGCTGGACAAGATTGGTCACCAGTAAATAAAAAGGTTGTGTCATTTTGGTCATCAAAGCTAACCATGGTCATTACAGAATTTAGATTTTCTGTTTTTCTACGGGGAGGAATTATAAAACGGATTGTCATAATACCATAAACAAATGTAATAACTTGGTCACTTTCATTATGAATGGTCTTAAAGGTTCGTTTAAGGTACTTGGATAGGCCAATGCCCTCAAGATGTTGGATAGAAGTTATCAAATAAGAATTCTCTCTATCGTGCTCAATTGCTGAAAGAATTGAAGGAGCTCCTTCAGAATGATCTTTATCATTGTGAGTAATGACTACAATAAAGTATTTACATCCCAAGGTCTTTATATAATCTATCACATTCTGGGAATATTTATCGAACCCACAATCAATTAATAAACAAACTTCTCCAAAGGAAACAACAAAACAATCTCCTTTATCTTCATAGAACGCTTTGAATGTTACTTTGGTTGTTGGAACCTTTTGCGAGCGTTTCAATATAATCGCCAGGTGGGATGGTTTTGCTTCTTTCCTCATAGCTATTATTTTTTTTTCAGTCGAAAATCAATGGTTTTCAAATGCCAACGTTCAAAGTGAGAGGGAATCATGAAAGAACTATTCTGATAGGCACTCGAACTGCAACGTAATTTTACGAACAGCGGCTTAATGCGCACAAATTGTTGTCACTTTATTACGCAAAACGCTTTTTAAAAATTACAACATGAGAACTCATTCTTTTATCGTGAACGTGTGGGAAGTGTACATGAAAAACCTTTTTATCTAAATAAAAGTTATACTTTTCAAAAAACAATGACAATTCATTCCCCAATTCTTCATACAACACTAAATGTGTTGCTTCCCTCAAATATCCTTCTCCCCATCCCTTATTCTTCTTATCACTTTTATCATTCTTATTAACACTATTATCATTACTATTGCTATAATTTAATAAAAATTCTTTTGGATTTCTATAAAATCTATCATTTTCACTATTATTTTCTTCATCAAATGGAGAACATTCTAAATGTTTCATTGCAAACATTAAATCATTATCATGATGAATATATGAATAACCAGGTACATGATGACATGGTACTAAAAACAATACCTTCATCATTTTACTATAATTATTATAGCTATTTACAGTATCATTAACGTTATTATTAAGGCTATTGTAATGATTAGCAGTGGTGGTAGTGCTGATAGTAGTAGTGGAATATAATTCTTTACGTAATTCTTTTATGGCACTAATTGTTCCTCTTTGATGTACATTACAAAAATAAAATGACATTCCCAGTTGACTAATTACAATAAATATTACAATGAATATAAATAAAATTCTTTTCAATTTTAAATTCTTCATCTCACTACCATTTAAATTTTTATTTAAATTTTTATTTTTAAAATGATTTAAAATAAATAAATAATTAAACCATTCAATAAAATATTCAGCAATTACAATAAATGTAAATGGTAATAAAAAATAAATAAATCTAAATTCTTTGTGACTTTGTAAAGAAAAACAAATAAAATAAAATAAATTAAATAAATAAAAATTAAAATATTTTTTAAAATATTTAAAAATTAAATAGAAATAAATTGGAAATTTTGTAAATAATAAAACTGGAAAACCTTGTGTAAAATACCAATGCCATGGTTGAGTACCGTAAAGATGGGCTAAATTTTTTACAACGTTAAATTGTAAAAAATTGTAAAGTACGATTGTAAACTTTTGATAAATGATGGAATCTATTGTAATGGAAAAGATTAACCAAAAGGAACTGTTGACAATTTTTGTGACAATTTTTGTAAAATTTTTTGTTACAATTTTTGTAAAATTTTGAGACAATATTGTAACAATTAAACAAATGAAATTACAAATACTTACACAAATAAAAACGTTACAAAAAAACTAAAAATCTTTCTTTCCGTTCTATAAATAAAATAAATAAATAACGGAATGTTTACAATAACATTTGTTGGTCTAATTACAACTCCAAATCCAGCAAAAAATAACCAAATATATTCATTTTGTAATAATAAACTATCCTTCTTTTCTTCTTCTTGTAAATTATTTTGTAAATTATTGTCATTTTCTTGTAAATGTTGTTGTAAACTTTTAGTATTATTTTCTTGTAAATTATTTTGTAAATTAAATAAATTAAAAGGAAAGAAATAAAATGTTAAAATTGTAATATTCATTTCCATTGTATTTGAAAATGTTCTTATTCCACAATAAATATGAAACCAATTAATACATGATATAATTATCTTTTTTAATTTATTTTAATTTATTAAATTTATTTTTTGTAAAATTTTTTTATAAAATTAGTTTTTAACAGGTTTAATAAATAAAAAAATTACATACAGTTACAATAGCAATATCTTTTCTTTTTAACCATTTTAAAACAAATAAATATAAATAAAAATCACTTATTGTTGTAAATATACATTGTATAAATTTTGGTAAATATTCTATAAATAAACTATTTAAATATTCTAAATTTATTTCAAAAACATTAAAAAGTTTTAAAAAATTATAATATTGTAAAGTAAATAAATTGTTAAATAAATTTTGTAATAAATTTTGTAAAAAGTTTTTAAAATGATAAATAAAATAACCAATACTTAATATAGAAGGATGTAAATAACTACGTAATGAATTATTTATTTGCCATTCCCATGGATAAAATAATTCTTTTTTAATTAAATTATTTGTAAAATTATTTAAATTAAAAATTTCAGAATGATAATTATTTTCGTTAAAATTATTAAAGTTATTATTGTTATTATTCTTTAAATTTATTGTTGTAAAATTATTAGAATATTGTTGTTGATAATTATTATATTTATAGTAAAGGTTATATGCAATTTCTTGACCTTGAAAGTATTCATCGGGATTAAAATAGGTATTTACGTAAAAGAGTGTGAAAAATCGAAAAATGAAGAGAGAGAAGAAAATGGTCTTGTTAGAGACTTGCATTTTTTTTTTTGTAATTTTTTTTTGCTTTGAGGTCAATTTCTACGCGCAAAGAAAGTACTACTTTTTTTGATTTTTTATAAAGTTCTATACAAGAACAATACGATAACTAAGTTATAAATCAAAATGGAAAAGGAATACCAGCAAAAAGTTTGCAATAAATCTATAATGAGACATTTATTTCGATTTAACTATTTACAACAAAAATTGAAAAAATGTCTTGCAACAAGTTTTATAAAATTAAAATTATTTATTTAAAT
>CADWAF010003501.1:0-10628 GCA_902984215.1 Willaertia magna | reverse complement strand
AAATAGTAATTTAAATAATAATTTAAATAATATGAACAAAAATAATTTAAAAACAGATGAAAATAAAAATAAAAAAAATAAAATAATTTACAATCAACAATATAAAAATCAATTAAAAATAAATATTTTAAATAAAAAACAAATTAAAAATTTAATTACACAAATAAATTATAATAAGGAACAATATTTATTATTATTTAGAAATTTAAATTGTAAACTTCCATTTAATCATACTTTACAAGATGAAATGTCAATTTACAAAAATGATTTAAAAATTTTATTTAAATTACCATTTGAAGAAGAAGAAAATAATTTATTAGAAATTTCCTATTTTGAATTAATCCGTAAAATTTACAATGAATTAAAATTTGTAAAAAAAAATAATTTTTTAATGAACAAACAAAAAAATTATGAAATTACAAATTTATTTAAATATTTAAATTTTTGTAACACAATTTTAGATTTTAGAGGATTTTTAGGACAATTTTTCTATTTTTATATTTTTTATTATCCAAAAAATTATTCTATTTTAAGTTTAGTTTGTCAAAGATTTAAACATGTCGCTAATCATTCAATTTTATGGTATCCATCTGTTACAATGTTTTTTAGTTTACAACGTGAGATGGCTAGAGTTGAGTATTTATCTAAAAGATTAAATTTAAATTTAAATAAGGAAATATCTTTAACTGAAAATTTATCTTTTTTAAATAATAATAATTTATTAAATAATTTATTAAATAATAGTAATAATACTTTACAATCAACCAACATAATTACACCAAATTATTTTTTAAATAATAATTTAACTAAAAGATTCCCAATTTTACAAACTTTTACAAAATTCCCATATACAGAAATCTTACCAAATTTAATTAAAAAAATTAAAAAAGAAAATCTAAGAAAAGTTACAGATGGACCAATAGCATGTTATGAATGTGATAAACTTTATTTAAAAGATCTTTCTAAAGAAGATATGTTTAATATGATGAATGAATTACAAAAAATTACAAAAAAAAAGAATAAAAAATTTGAAAAATTACAGAAACGTGAAAAATTTATTGATAATTATATTTTTAATCCATTTATGGTAAAATTTCAAAGAATGTTATTTTCAATTTTATGTGTTGTAATTTTTAGTTTAATTATTTATTCTTTTTGGGGTTTATTTATTATTAGAAAAAATTTACCAGAAATTTCACCAAATAATTTTTTTATTGTAAACAATTTAAATAATAATTTAAATAATAATTTAAATAATAGTTTTATAATAAATAATTTAAATAATAATACAAATAATGAAATGAAACCACATTTACAAATATCTTATTATATGAATATATTTATTTATTCAGATATTTTATTTTTTTTGTTTTTTACAATTTTAATATTTCATTATCAACAATTACAAAAAAGATATAATTTACATCATCAATCTATACATGGATCAATTACAATAAGTACAACATCTTTTTTAACAATTGAATTTAATAAAATTATAAATTATTTAATTACTTTATGTGGTATACAATTCTTTATTGATTTAATTATTGGTTTAAGTGTAAATACAGATACAATTATGGAGATTTTAGCACATTTATTATTTTCTAAAATATTATGGATGTTAATTCCCTTTTTTAGTATTTATATTGGTAGAAAATGTATAAAAGATTGTAATACAGAAAACTTTACAATAATTGATATTTGTAAAGTTTTAATTTTTAAATTATTTAAAAATAGTACAAGTGCAAAACAAGAAAGATTAATTACTTTTAGTTTAATTGTTTTAGTTTTAAGATTTTTTATTTTACCTTTATTAATTGTAATGTGTTGGATAATTACTGTATTAACTATAACTAATAGAATTGAAAATATTACACCAATGATTTCACTATTATGGTCTAGTTCAATTATTATTTTAATTATTACTTGTTTAGAAGGTTTATGGTCTAAATTGGAAAGAAAGATATCTCACTTTAGGAATAGTGATGAAATTATCATTTCAGATCGTTCACAACAAGGTGAGTATGATGATGGTATTGCTTTAACTAGGAATGTTGAGTTTCCTTATGCTTCTATTGTGTTACAGGTTTTAAACTTTTTATTTCATTTATCTTTATTTATTGCTAATTTAATTTTATTAATTTTAAATCAAGCATTACTTTATTTGTATTTAATAAGTACTGGATTTTTATTGTTAGCTGTTATTTATTATAGTTTAATGTATGATAGATTTATGACAGATATTAATTATCATATTATTTATAAAGAATATAAAGAGAAATTAATTGAAAGAATGAATAAAAATCATTTATTGGATATTGAAATAATTAATGATGGACAGAAAGATGAAATGATTACTTGTAAATTGAGAGAAGATTTTAATGATTTAAATGATGAAGAATTAATTGAAATTATTGAAGAATAAATTTTTCTTTTGTAAAACATTTTAACAATTTTTTTGTAAAACATTTTAACAATTTTTGTTTCAATTAAAAAGAGATGTGTTAGCACATTTTGTAAGCTAAACAAAAGAATTCACTTAATTCAGACTACCATTTGTATTTTATTGTTGTGATAAGAATGTTTGCAAATGTTGTTGTTTCAACAACGTTTTTTTTTGTAACTGCTTTCTTTTAAAAATTAATAGATAAATGTATAACAATAAAAGAATTAAAGTGTTTTTAATAAAATATGAAACTTAAAATAATAACTCTTTCAACAGACATAATTAAGAAATCATATTTACAAAAATATTTATATATCTTTTAATCTAAAATTTATTTCACTTAATATTAACATATAACATATTTTATAAATTAATAAAAGGCAGTAAATTATTATTGAGTTGGAAATTAAAATTTATTTTCAAAAAAACTTTTTACTACAAACAGAATGATTATTTAAATAATTTTATTTGCATTTATAATTAATTTAAAAACGAAATTAATTATAATAAAATTATAAAGTACATTCAAAAATTTATTAAATTAAAGCTCTCGATTTTAAGTTTAAAATTAAAAAAAAATTAATAAATATAAGAACTTTAAAATTATAAATTTATTATTATATCAAAGAATTTAATTTTTTTTCTTTTATTTTTATTTTTCTTAAATTATGTTTTCTAGTATAGACAATTTAATAAATTATTAATTTTTCTTCTAATTTATACTGTTTCTTTGTTTTATTATAAGTTGTATTATAATAGTATTTTTAATTAAATATTTTAAATCTTAAACATCATTATTAGTAGTTTTATTTTTTAAATTATTAATTTTTGAAATTTTATTTAAATATTTATTTTTATCTTTCCTATTATATATATTTAATTACTTTTTCTGTTTATTTAATTTAATTTAAAAATATAAATATTACTGTTAATTTATTTTCAATTAATATTTAATTGATTATATTTTTGTTGATTTTTTAATTTAATTATTATTTTTATATTATTTAATTAATTTAAAATTAAAATAACTAAAACAACATAATAAAATGTATTAAATAAATTTTAATAATGCTACTTTATTTTATAAATTAGAAAACGACTTTGAAAATAATAAAAATATTTTTAATTTTTATAAAACAAAAGATAAAACTTTTATTAATTTTAACAGTTTATTTACTATTTTATGTTTAAATATATAATTAATTTATGATACAGCTATTTTTTTAATAAATTTAATTCTATTTATAAAGAACAATCTAATAATATATTATATATCATTGGTAATTTATTTAGTTTAAATTATTTAATTTTAGTTATTAATAAAAATTTATTAAAAAACAATAATGTAAATTATTTTTTTAATAAAAGTCTTTATGGTGTTATTAAATAGTATTTAATTAGTTATATATTATTAAAATTTAAAATTAACTTATTCTCTCACCTTAAAAACCATATAAACTATTATTGTTATAAAAAGAAATATAGTTATTATTTAATAAGAAAATTATTTGGTAATAATTTTATAAATAATAAATAAAGATTAATTGTTATATTTTTAAAAAACAATGTTTATTTATTATTGTATTGTTGTAATTGTAAAGTAAAAAATTTTTATATTGATATATCTAATGATTTATATAAATCATTAAATTGGACGGATTAAATAGAAATTTTTATTTTTATTATTATAGTTTTAACTAAATTTAGATAATAAAAATAAAACATTAAAAATAATTTTATTAGAATATAAAAAATTTATTTTTTTACTTTATTTCAACGAAAAAGATAAAGGTTTTTATAATTTAAATGTTTTAAAAGACTTTAAAAGAGAAATTAAAGAAATAATTATAAAAACTGGTGGTAATAAATTTGGAAAATATTAAAAAATGATATTTATAAAAAATTTATTAAAATATGATGTTTGAAAAAAATGATGTTTAAATGATTTTGAAATTATTTTATAAAAATAATAACTGATATTAAATAATATAATAATAAAATTAAAATAAAATAATAGATTAGTTATTTTTTTATGATTATATAGTTTTAATTAATTTTTTTATTTTTGTATTTTATTGATTTTATAATTTTAATTAATTTTTTTATTTTCATTTTTTTTATTATTTTTTATAAAATTTATAAATTGTTTTATAGTAAAATTAATTATTAAAGTAATTTTTTTAAATTAATTATTTTATTAGTTTTTTTAATATAAATATATAAATATTTTTGTTTTTTTTAATATTTAAAATATATTAAAATCTATAAACAATTTTTAATATAGATTTTAAATAATTAATTATAATAAAAAGTGATTTAATTTATTTTTGGTTTTAAAAAAAGGTTTAATTTTTTTTTAATAAAAAGTAATTTAATTTAAAAATTTAAATTATAAAATAATTATTATAATTTTTATTTTTTAATAAATAAATCTAAATAAAACATTAATATTTTAAAAAATTATTTAATTTTTAAAAAAATTTAATTTTAAATAATTTGTTTTCTAATAATTTTACTTTTAATATTAAATTTTATTTTATTTTAAATTTCATAATAAGTATTAAAAATTTTTATAATATATTTTATTTTTAAAATATTAAAAATTTTATTTATTAAATTATTATTTAAAGTATATTTAAATAAAATAATATAAAAATTATCTTTATTATTTTTATAATTCATATGTTTTCTTTAAATGTTTGTAATTTTTTAATTTTTTTTGATTTTTTTTATAATAGTTTTACATTTAATTTAAAACATATACTGTTATAATAATCAAGTCAACAATAAGTGGTCATATTTTTGGTGGTTATTCATCACTGCTGGAATGAAGATAATGGCAAATATTATTCAAGTCCAAATTCATTTCTATTTTCATTATATAATCCAACAAAAGAAGATTCAGAGCCAATGAGATTTGAATTAAATGGTAAAAATAATGACAAAGCTATTTATTGTAGCGATATTTATGGTCCTACATTTGGAGGTGGTAAGGATCTTCATATTGCGAATTATTGTAATTATTTTAATGATAGTTATTCAAAATTAGGTCATACTTATGGATCTAATGTTTCTTGTGAAGATTTAACAGGAACTGAATATTTTGCAGTCGATGAAATGGAGGTTTTTACAAAAAATTAGAGGTTCCAATGTATAAAAATTGATCTTCTCAATGGCGTTTCCCTTAAATAAAATTGGTGGTCACCCAAAATTTGTTCTAACCGTCTCGGGAGGAATCGAACCTCCGTCAATGGATGACTCTGCTTTTCAAAGTCCACTATGCTACCATTACACCACGAGACGTTCGATATACAGAAAACCAATAACTAATTATTGAAAATTGTAACAACTTTTTTGCTGTTTTTGTTGTGTGGTTTGGTTTGTTTGGCAACTGGCAATCCTTAAGGTTTTTTATTTATTTATGTCTTAGTAAATTAATAAATACAATTTCAAATAATTCTCAACAACTTCTACGCATCGTCATCATCAGGCGCTATAAGAAATACTTGTTGATTTAATCTATTAATCAATCCGTATCATCATTTCAAATAACAAAATACATCGGGAATTAATAAAATAAAAGAACATACCCTAATGCTTGAGTGTTAATTCCTTTAACTGATAAACTATTAAAATAATTAGTTTTATATTGATTTACATTATTACTATCATTAATAATAGAATTGTTATTATTGTTATTTGTTATTACACTAGATGTACTGGCAAATCTAAATTGTTGACTACTCTTTAAAAAACTAGCCTTGTTGCTTTTATTTAAATGTTTAACAGCCGACTTTGCAAATGAATTGCTTTTCCTTGCAAATCCTTGAAATAACATTTTTTTTAAAAATAAAAAAAATTAAAATTGGAAAAAAATAATTTAGGTAGTTCAGCTTTAAAATATTTACAAAACCTAGCTTTGTGGAATGCATAACAGTTTCTTATTTTGTTCTTATCGATTGGAATTTCTACCGGTGGACTTTGGTCTTGTTGAGACACGTCTCCTTCTGCCTGAGGCACCATTATTTCCATTTCTTGCTGCTGCATTCATTACCTCAACGATATCTTGGTAGAGAATACGAGAACCTTTTGTAGGAAGAGCTTTTATGCATTCATCAATAGGTAAATCCTCAGGTGTTATCATTACTTTTTGGATGACAGATGCTGGAACAATTACTTCTTCTTTTGATAAAAGTACTTTTAATTTCTCACATTGTTCCATTTCAATATTTCTTCGAATGGAAGGTGGAAATCCAAGTTGACCTTCCTCCTTGGAAGGTACGTTGTTAGGTTTTTGGGTGTTAGATGCTGTACTTCTAGCAGATGAGGGTCTATTAGTTGGTTTTGATCTACTGTTAGTATTTCCCTTTTTTTGTGGTGGCTTTTTTCTCTTTTGTTCGTTTTTCTTTTCTGCTTGTTGTTTTTGATACAGTTCAAAAACATTATGTGAAACTACTTTGTGATTACTACTTGATAGACTGGCACTAGTTAGTTTACCGTTCATAATACTTGATCTAGAATATGTATCCATACTTTGATTAGATTTTGTTAATAAATTGTTGGTTGTCTTAGGTCTGGTATTATCTACAGTTACTGGTGTATTTACAGATGTAGAAGGTCTACTGAAAGTATATCTAGGGGTTGAATTTAGTTCAGTTACGAAAAACTTAGCAGTTGACAAAGGCACGTTAGGTTTAATAGATGACGTTGGGGTAACAAATCCTTTTGAAGAGGCATCCGGTTCTCTTACCATTTCTTCTTCCAATCTTTCTCTTTCCTTTTTAGCAGCAAAAGTTTCTTCCAAAAGATCGTTATTGTAAGGTGATAGAAAAACATTTTCTGGTTCTACAAAACTCTCACCTGAATCGGATTCTTCTTCAGGAATGGGCTTTTGATTTTTGATAGGTTTAGATAAAGAAGACCCTGTTCTTGAAGGACTTTTTAATGACACTTCACTTGAATTGAATCTTAATTTACTTTTAGCCTCAATTTTCATTTCTTCATCCTCACTGCTATCATCTAATAGATTTTGTCTTTTCATTATTGTAGGTAATTTGTAATTTTTAACCTTGTGAACTCTAATTCCTGTTTGTGATGCAAATGTTTGACTTTCTTGTCTCCTTTGCATTTCTTCTTCAATTCTACTTCTATTAATCCTCCATGCTAATATAGCATCTTTAAATTCTAAATCTTCAATTTTCTCTTCGGCCTCTTTAGCTCTATGATTCAACCAATGTTTCATTGCATTGTCATAATTACCTACTTTCTTCTCTTCTTCACCATAAAATGCAATTAAGTCTTTTGGTTTTTTAAATAATAAACTGCTTAATTGTGATGTTCTTCCACTGTTTGAGCTGGCATTTGTAGAACCTGAAGAAATTGAAGATGTTGCAACATCAAAATTTTTAATTTCTATTTCCTTATTTAAGTATACTCCATTCTTTCTATTGTCATAGGATTTAGATAAATTTCTTCTACAATATTGTTTTAATTTATGATTGATAAAAGCCTTCCTTTTCTTTTCGTCAGAAGCGTAAAAAGGGGTTGTTGGGTCATTGGAAGGAACTGATAAAACATCAAATGTTATAACTCTAGGATCCAATCTATGTCCTACATTATTATTACTAAGATCCGATCTTTGTGAAAGACTACTTGTAGCTCTACTATTGGGTATTTTCTGTTCTTCCATTATCGCATATTCTGTAGAGCTATTAGTTTGATTGTTTTCATTTGCATTGTTACTATTTTCTGATGTATTTCCATTATTTACTGTTTGAGATAATCTAAACTCCAAAAGTTTTCTTCTTTTATCTCTGTACCATTGGTATGTTTTTTCTACCATCTCTTTTCTTAGGAAATGGTCTTGATATACAGAAACACATTCTCTTAATAAAACTTTAAGTAATCCACCAAGAAATACGTAAATTTTATCTATTGTTTGTGCTCTCTTTGAAAAAGGGAGTAAGTAAGATGATTTTAAATTTACTTACTTTACTGTAGTCTTCCGAACAATATTTATTTACATCTCTAAACATCTCCAGAAAGTGTGGATCATTCATTAAAGATTGATCCATTTCCAATAGCGCATTGAGAGAAAAACTTTTTTCATTATCGGATTCCACAAAAGGAGTTAAATCTAGTTTTTTATTATCTAGCCTATGTTCTTTAAAAACCGATAAAAATTTTCTTTCAGCTTGTTCTCTAATAATGTACTGTTAGATTGTTCTTATAGGTAAACTTACATCTTCTCATCGAACCGCTTCTCCATATTTCAATTTTTTACAGTTTTTTGCGCGTTTTTGGCTTATTTCAACTCAAAAATGAGGTCTGATTATGTGTGAAAACAATTTTTGTTGTGAGCCAGAAAAACCACCAGAAAGGAAAGCAACATGATTGGGATGATTATTAGCACAACAGTGATAGAAACAATTGCAGAATATCCTGTAACAACTCGTACGATGTCTATTTATGGAATTTTTTGTATAACTTTTTGTAAAAATAACAAGATTGAATACTTAACCGAGAATTTTTCTATCATCAACCTCCATGATCCGACTTGGTTGATTAACTTTTTAATTTATGATTTATATCCAATAAAAATTTTACAGAGTGAGTAAATCATTAGGTTTATACGTTTTATTAAAAAACCTGTTGTAAATCTTTATTCAGTCATTGGACGCCTTTCGACTTTTGTAATCTAAAAAAATTTCATCGAATCAAAAAATAAACACGGTTGACAAAATATTTACGTTAGGCGTTTCTCATTTATCAAAAATAAAAAAAATTAAAAAAAATTAAAAAAACTTGAAATTATTTAACGTAACTGTTATAATTTCCAATAACAAGCCGAAAAAAACAAACAAACAACAGTATACCCAGTATACCAAATATTTATATAACTGATCATAAAATGGCAGGAGAAAAGAACAACAAGGATAAGAAAACAACAGCAAGCAGCTCAGATGAAGCTCAAGATCTAGAGACAGTATTAGAAAAGTTAAGTCTAGATTTATTAAAAGAATATATGCAAGGTAATAATATCAAAGGTAAAAAGTCAACAAAGAAAGCAGCAGTAGACTCAATCTTAGAAGATGCACAAAAGAAGGGTGAAAAAGAATTCATTAAACTATTAGAAAAAGAACCAGAAACTCTTAAATTAGCTTTGGAAGAATTTGACGTAAAAGTTACTGGTAGCAATAAATCAAAGATGAAGTCAGCCTTCGAAAAACTCTTCAAGAAAAGTGAAGACAAAGAAGAATTCTTTAACAAGTGTTCTTTAGAATTATTAACAAAATTCTTAGAAGCTCTAGGAATGGAAGAAGATTCTTCAAAAGAAGAAAAAGCAGAAGCAGTTATGGAAGAAATTTTAATTGCCGGATTAAAAGCAGGTTTCTCTACAATGGCCAAAGAATTTATTTCAGATGTTTGTAAGGCTTTAGATGTACCTTCTTCAGGATCAAAGAAGGTTTGTATCGCAAGAATAATTGGTTTATCATTCCCACATTATTTAGATACCGTTGGTGGTGGTAAGGAAGAAAAACAATCTAATGATATCTCCAATATTAAAGATGGTGTTGATTTTACAGAATTATATCAATACTATACTGAAGAATTACAAGAATATTGTAAACAAAATGGTTTAAAGAAGACTGGTAGTAAGAAGGAGTTATGTAAGAGAATCTTGAAGTTCTTAGCTGGTGATACCGAAACAACTAAACCTATGAAACCAGGTCAAAGAAGAAATAAGAAGAGAGGTCAAAAGAGAAAGAAGGAAGGAGAAGAAGGAGAAGGTGAAAAGAAGGAAGGTGAAGAAGGAGAAGCAAAAGAAGGTGAGGAAAAGGAAAAGAAGACAACAAAGAAGGCTACAAAGAAGACTCGCGGAAGAAAAAAGAAGACCGCTGAAAAAGAAGAAAGTGATGAAAAAGAAGGTGATGATAAAGAAGAAAAAGAAGAAAAACAAGAAAAGGATGAAGAAGAAGGTCCAAAGACAAAGAAGAATAAGCAAGAGTAAATTATTGCTAACCTCCAATTTTGTATCCATATCCTCACTATTCCCTGTAAATGTAAATCTAGTGCTAATGCTAGTACCCTAAGTTAAATAAAACAATAATTCTATTCAAAACTGCGTATCTTGTTTTTGTAAAGTGGTAAAAATCACGTGTTTGCCACAAAAATGGAGCGC
>CADWAF010003482.1:0-24514 GCA_902984215.1 Willaertia magna | reverse complement strand
TACTCTTTGCGGACTAAATTTATCTGCTTTACGGATTTTTTTATCTGCTGCGGTAAATTTAAGTCCGTTGCGACAAATTTAAGTTTGCGCACATTTTTAAAAATTTAAAAACTGTATAAATTTATACTTTTTTTAATTTCTTTTTAAGATTTAGAAATAATAGTAATAATTTTAAATAAAAAAGAACTCAATTTAAATTAACAATAATTACAAGTACTTTACGGATAAAATTAAGTAAAAAAGATTAAAACAAATATTATAGATACTCCATTTAAACAAAAAATAATTCCTTTCAACAATAATAAAAAGAGTATAAATTTATATACTTTTTGAGACAGTATTAATTTTTAATTTTTTTTAAAAAGATATTTTAAACATAAGTAACATTTTTTTAAAAAGTATAAATTATACAGTTAATAGTATAATTTATATAGATTTTATAAAATTTTGTAAAAAAACTCTTATTTTTTTTCCTTAAAAAAATTATGGAACTGCTAAGTTTATATATATTTTTCAAATAAAAATAAAGTTTTTAAAAAATAATTTTATTTTTAATTTTAGTTAATCTATTAAATAATAATAACATATAAATATTTTTAATTTTATTATTTTTAAATAAAACAAAAATAACAATTATTTACAAAAAATATAATTAAAAATAAAAACCTTTAAATTAAAATTAATTAAATACAAAATTATAAAAACAAAATAATTTATTTTTTTAAAATTAATAAAATCCTACAATTATTTTTTATTTTTCAAACAATTAATTAAAAAATTGTGGCTGAGTAATTAGTTAAATATTTTAAAAATTTTTGATTTAGAAAAAAAACGGGCCCGAAAAAAAAAATGAGACCTGTTTTTACTTCTATCTTCGGAAAGGTTTTCAAAAAGAAATGCTCTGTTACCTTTTATATAGTCAAGCAACCATTCCTCAACAACAAGAAACAAAACAATGTACATTCCAAAAAGAAAAATTATTCTACCTCTTCTTATCCATTAGATAAACAACAAACGGGTACCACTGATGATATCCAACTTGTTTCACCGCATTCATCTTCATTAGATGAAACCGCGTTGTTATTAGATTTAACTAACTATGCCGATTGGACAAAAGAACAAGTTTGTTCATTATTGTGTCTTCCAAAAACAAAAGGGGGCGCTTCTTTGTCTGAAGATGATGTAAAGCCTTTGTATAAAGCCAACTTTAAAGGTACTTCTATTAGTAACATTATCGACGACATTAAGATACAAAAAAAACATATGGATCGTATTGTAGATGAATATTTGAAGGTTTTTCCTATGGTCCCACATGATACAATCAAGACTGTAGTATTTTGGGTTAACAATCTACTCAACACCAAACTCAGTCACTTGTTATCTGATACTTTACCTTACATTACAAAAGAAAATGTATCATTATTAGATTTAGACCGTTTCTTTGTTAAAAATCAAAAAGACTACAGTGACCTTGCACTCAAAACCAGTCTTGTATCATCGTTTGGTTCAGATTTCAAATTTGTTGAACGAGAGAATATCGTCAATGAAGTAGTTATGTTATTTCGATCCAGACCAGTTGAAAAAGATCTAGACAAGCAAGATGTAGTGTTCCCATTTGTTGTTGCTGCTCCTGGGGTTGGGAAATCAAGAGTTCTTCAAGAAATTGGTATTTACATCACTAAATCACCTGTAAGACAAGGTTTTAGAACAATTCCTTTATTTGTTAGTTATGGTAACGCATCTTCGTTAGACAAAAGTGAAAAAGATATACTCCAATCTCTCATAGCACGTATGATTTTTTCTGCTTTTGTCCAAAAATCTAGTTACTCTCCTGCATCGTTTTCAATCTTCTTGAGAGATTGGACTGAATATATTAGAAATCGCGAATTCGATTTATCAGAAGCCCTTATCATTATTTCAAAAATTTTACAAGTTGATTACGAAAAAACTGATTTCTTTCTAGCCTTTGATGAGGCACACAGATTAGATTTACAAGTAAGGCAGAACAACCCACTCAAGGAAATAATGTCACACCTCGGCAAGTATATTAGCAAACACAGGAAAAGCAATCTCTTTGTTATGTTAGCAGGTACATATTACACACCTATCCATGACAACTTACTTGGAAGTACCTATATCCCACATTTTATCCCACTTAAGGCCTCTCTCTCTACAACTTCTGTTCAAGAAATATTAGACGCTTTGTCTTTAAATTATCCAAGTCTAAGAAATTGGAGAACTAATTCAAACTTTAGGCACTATTTGCGAAGCTTTTCAGGGTTTCCTAGGGGCGTAGAATACTTTTTGAAGGAATATTTGTTGTCAGGTGCAGGAAATGAACCCAGTCTTCTTTCAAGCTGGGAAAAAGCGAAAGTATCTCTTAGGAGAAGTTATGGTAACTTTTTGGGTCCTACAGCACGAGTTTACCTTTCCAAAATCATCTTTTCAAAAATGTCAATTGAACACAGACAACCATTTCCAACTACTAATTTTACTTTTTCTGATTTGGAAAACTTTGGAGCAGTTATGATTAATACTATCAATTCTGACACACAAATAGCAGTTTATCCAACGGTTCTTTTGGAAAAACTGATACCTCGTTATTTGAGGGAAACTTTTGAATTGTTATATCTTAAAAACCCTTTAGGAAACACTTATGGACTGAGTTGGGTAGATATCATTCATAACTACCATTATTTATTATTGTCTTTGTTAAAGGGTGTAACACTTAGTCTTTATGATTTGTTTCGGTTTGCTAAGATGAACGGCAAAACTGGATTAACACAGGTACGCGTTGGTTCTGAAGATGTTGAAATGCCTTCTTCCACCTATCGAATTCAAGGTGACTACAATGCCCAGACTGCTTTATGTTCCAAACATTTCATAGAGGAACTAGAGGAGCTAGAGAAATGTGTTGTGATGAAGAATGGGACATCTGATACAGCTGGGGACTGTTTGATATTTGGAGTAACTTTGAAAGATGAGAAAGACACAATTTTAGTGATTCATTTACAGGGAAAGTGGGCCGACTCTGGGAATGGCGCTTTATCTTATGATACCATTTTGAATGAGCTGTACCAAAGGAACAAACTGTTCAAATTTACCAACACCAAGCTTAAAACTAGAAATATTACAGTAATTTTGACAGGAAAACCCATTTTAAAATGTCCTAGTGCTAAGGACTTTCCAGATGATTTAATAATTGTAGACAAGAGTAATTTTGACAATTACTTTGTAAACTTTTCTGGGCAATCAAGTTATATACATGCATCACCAGCACTTCATGTGAATGAATTCACAGAAAACCAGTTGTTAAGTTTTGAAGGGATTGGAAAAGCAACTGCTCAAAAGATCCTACAAGCCAGACCACTTGAAGGATTCAAAACAAAGGAAAGTGTCAAATCGGTTATTGATAATGATGCTTTGTATGATAGATTGGAACATTTCATTGTTTTATAGATACATCCATTCGTTTAAAAACTGTGGCTCTAGAATTACCAGTATCTGCAACATGCAGTTGGACCATTAACTTGATCTAATGGATTACCTCTAGTTCCAAAGAAATTAAGTAATTGACCTTAAAAGAGTATGTTGTAATGGTGTGTCCTCCATTTGGCTAAGTTACCTTCTTGATATTTCCTGTTTTATTCAAACCAAAAACTAACAGAGAAACTAATTAACAAAGACTGCACATAATGCCAATATAATTTTGGTATATATAAATAATCGCCTTCTTCTAAAATCCCTTCCCAGTAACATTTACAATTTTTTACTAATGGAAAAGTATTCTCCAATAATTCTTGTTGTAAATGTTTATCCTTTTCCAAAATAAATAAATTATCAATCTCACTTGTATTACTAGATAATAATCCAGTCTTTCTTTTATATAAATTACTTGTTTCATCAGGATGATATACTCTAATATATTTAAATCCAATAATTTGAACTAAAATATTATCGTAAGGATCAGTGTGTAGTGGTGAAATTGTTCCAGAAGGTCCAAACCAAGAATTAACTGAAATTAAATTACCTTCTTTTCCTAAAATACAATAAATTGGTTCTTGAATATCTTTTCTTAGCGAATGAATTTGTTCAAAGAGAGGATGTTGAGCTAAATATCCAATAATGGAAGCACTAACTGTTGTTTTATCATGTTCTTCTTGTTTCCCATTAAAGTCACTATTTAAATTCTTATTATTGTATAAAAGAAATTTATCTAAATATTCATGAAATGGAATTAATTGTTGTGACCAATCATCTGAGGTATAATACTTTCCAATTTCTATAGGAACAGTACGATAAGCTGCATTTTCTAATAAATAATTTAAATCTTTCCATTTTGTAAAAGCTGACCAATCTTTTGCGGCTCCCTTAATAATACAAGGAATTTGTTTATCAAAATATTTTAATTTAAATTCTTGAATTGAAATGTTTTTATCAACAATAGGAATTAATTTGTCTTTTTGTAAAATTATTTGATTTAAAAAATTATTATTCTGAATGATGCTGTCCAAATTAATTTTTTTCTTTTTTAATTTTGGTGATAAGTTATCTCCCAAATTATTATCTTCTAAATTTGTCAATTTTGGTATTCCTTTTAAAGAAATTAATTCTTTATGAATTTCATCAACTATTCCATGTAAATAACTTCTATAAGAATCATCACCCATCATTAACCCTTCATCACATTTCTTAATTAAACTTTTTAATTCATCTATATTTTTAATTTCTTCTTCACTATTACCAATCACTTGTTTATTATTGTGAATTGTAAATATCACAATTAAGAAACAACATAATGAAAACAAACTTCTCCAATCATTTGAAACTTCTGACCAATGTCCAGTATGTAATTGAACCCAACAAATATCATATAATTTATCTAATAATAAAATTAATTCTTTGTTAAGATTTTTATTTATAATTAAGTGAAATAAATTATCTACCAACGGATGAATAAGTTTAATATTGTTAATTATATTTTCTTTTATAAAATTAATTTGAAATAATTCATCTTGTATTAAAATCGTTCCTATAAACTTTTCTACATATTCATTCATTTATTTTTTTTTAAATTTTAATATTAATTAATTAATTACAAAAATTACAATAATCAATTAAATTTGAGGTTGTGTAGGTGCCATTCCATTTGGATCTGAAGTTCCTTCTTCTTTCTTTCTCTTTTTCTTTTCTTTCTTCTCTCCAGAAGTACTACTACTTCCTTCTTTATCTTTTTTCTTTTTCTTCTTCTTTTCTTTCTTTTCTCCCGATGTACCAGTAGAACCTTCTTCTCCTTCCTTTTTCTTTCTTTTCTTTTTCTTTTCCGAAGATCCTCCTTCTTTACTACTCTTCTTGTCTTTCTTTTTCTTCTTCTTCTTTTTACCTTCCTCATCTACTGTTCCTCCTTCTGTCATTGGAAAATCACTTTGATTTTCAGTTGTTGAAGACATTGGTGTATAAGTTGTTTGTGAAGAAGGTGTTCCTACATATCCGGTACTACTTATACCGCTATCAATTCTTTTCATATTTGTTGTTGAAATTGTAGGTTGAACCATAGGTTGAGGCGTCTGTACCTGTTGTTGCATAGGAGTGGTATATACTTGTTGTTGTTGTGGCGTTTCATACTCTTGTTTCACTCTCACTTGATGTTGTTGAGGTGTTTGTACAAATTGTTGTTGTGGCGTTGCAACCCTATTATTCATCATTCCCATAGGTGAATTCATCTCCTCCTTTACCATCTGTTGTTGTTGTTGTTGTTGATTATTATGATTAAGCATTGTTGTATTATTTACAGGTGAAGGTGGTAATTGTTTATTTACCAATAAAATATTCTGTATTATGGGTGGAACAAAATATCCTTCACTCAATGAGAAGGCTTCTCGCGCGCTTTCATCTCTTTGGAAATCAATTGGCTCAATTTCTATTAAAATATTTGGATTAGGATCTTTACCCCAAATAACTTTTATTAAAGAACTATTTTCACCACGTAATATAGGTATAATTATATTTGTATTAATATCTGTATTATTCATATCATTTTGTTGTTGAATTTGTTGTTCTAAATGATCAAATGGTATATCGGAAATATAATCAATTAAATTATTATAGTTTGGTGTTTCTTCTAAATTTAAGTTAGTTGAAAATACACTTTCTATCATATCATTTTCATTTAATTTATCTGCAGGTATGTTTTGATTATTATGTGTGATGACACCTGTTGATAATATTGTTGGATTGTTGATGGATCCATACAGGAACAGGTTTTTGCTCATTTTTTTTATTTAAATTTTTTTAAATTTTTTAAAAATAAATATTTGTGTTATTAAAATATTTAGTGTTTAAATATTAAATAATTAATTCAAAACGTATAACAATTAGTTTTAATTAAATTTTAACTTTATGATTAAACAATCTAATTATTGATTTTTGATTTTTTGAAAAATTAAAAAAAAAATGAATCTTCTCAAAAATCGTCTCAAAACTTCCGAACAACAAACATCAACCAATGCTACAACGAACAATAAGAATTTAGATAAACCTTCTTCTCAAGGGTTTTTTGCAAGGTCAATTTCTCTATTTCCAAATGATAATGAATTTACAATTAATGAAATTGAATCAATATTTAGTAATTTACAATTACAATTTAATTTTATTAAAAATAATTTACAAAATTATTCTTTTTATTTTTGTGATTTAATTGATATAATTTTTCCAAATATATCTTTACAAAATTTACAAAAAAATAATACAACTTTACAAAAATTGTCATTAATTAATAATGATTATTTTACATTTTTTTTAATTTCTTTTGAAAATCAAATGAATTTAAAAATGGAAATTAATTATTGTAAAAAAGAAAATAAACGTGTAAAAGATGAAAGAATTTACAAAATTTCATCACAATTATTTTTAGCAATTTATTATTTACAATTATTAAATATTAATTACGGTATTTTATGTCCTGATTTAATTTGTATATTTGGTGTAAGTTATTTACAAAAATATAAAATTCACTTAATTTATTCCTAAAGGAAGATATAAAATTAAGAAATGCATGTTATTTTCATTTTCTAAAACATTGTAATATATTTAATTATTTTAAAAATCTAAATATTTTACTAAAAGATAAAAAAGATTATGAAACATTTCTTCCATATTTAGCTCCAGAATTACTTTCATATTTACTTACCAATGATGACGATGATGAAGAAAAGGATGAAACCAATCAAGAAGAAGATATCGAAGAAGAAGAAACTACTCAAGAAGAAATTAACAAAACTGTAGATAATAAAGATGAAACAAAAGAGAAAAGGAAAAAGAATGAATTTTTTCATCACGTTAATGAACAATGTGATATTTGGTCAATTGGTATAATTTTATTGGAATATATTTTAGGAAGTAAATTTATATTTTCTTTTAATAATGAAACTATGAATAATGAAGAGGATGTTAAGAATTTATATTTAAAAATAATTGATTTTGTAAATTATTGTAAATTACAACAAGAAGAATATGATATGGATTGGAAAGAAGAAATTTTACAAGAAAATTTACAACATTTAAAAGAACAAGAAATTTTACAATACGATAATTACAATAATGATGATAATACTTTACAATACAATGAAGATCACGAAAATGAAAAGGAAGAATGGTTTACTGATTTAACTGAAAGTGATTTTTTAGCATTTCAAAACGGATGGAAAAGATTACAAAAAATACACATTTCTTTAAGAAAAATAATTTTACAATGTTTAAGTTTTTTACCAAGTGAAAGACCAACAATAGAAAATATAATTAATCAAGAATTTTTTACAATAATTTCAAAAGAAAAAACAAATCCTTTATCTTTTAAGAAAATGAAAGAAAATTTTGTAAATGAAAATTTTGAAATTGTAAATAATTTAAATAATGAAAATTTAAAAAATAATTTAAAATTAGAAAATGAATTATATTTAAAATGGAAAAATATTATTGAAAGAAATAATGAAAATTTATTTGATTTATTTTACGAAAAAATATATAATTTACAACCATTTATATTTAGATATCAATCACCTTATTTAAAAGAAAATAATTTATTTAATTGTTCAATTACAAACTTTATTTCAGAATATACTTTTATTCCATTAAATTTTTTACAAGAAAGTTTACAATACTATCCAACCATTACAACATTAAATGAAATACAAAATAATCATAACTTCCATAAAGTTTCATCTAAAAACCATTATGCTTCATTAATTCAAATCTCTGGAGATATAGGCAAGAGAAAAAAGAAAGATAAATTAAATAATAATAATAATAATACTTTAACGTCTACATTTGAAGGGTTATTATCTGAAAAGGAAAGGAATGAGACATATCAAATACAGAGAGTTACATTATTTCGTAAATTATTATTTAATTATCCGAATAGTAGATATGAAATATTAAAAGAATCAATGATTGACATTCCAACAAGTTTGAGAGGTGAGATTTGGGCATGTTTATTAGGTATTGAAGATGATTTAGAGATTGAAAAAGAATATCAATTATTATTAAAAGAATTAGATAAAAATCCATTGAGTATTGTTACAAAACGTCAAATTTCAGTTGATGTACCTAGATGTCATCAATATCATCCATTGTTAAATTGTAAAATTGGACAAGATAAATTACAAAGAATATTAGAAGTATGGGTTTATTATCATAAAGATAAAGGATTAGTTTATTGGCAAGGATTAGATTCATTATGTGCTCCATTATTAATTTTAAATTATAATTTTGAAGCAAAAGTATTTGCATGTTTAAAATCTATTGTAAACAAATATACAAATAATTTTTTTACAAATTTAATACATTCAACAGCGATGGAAGAAAGATTAGCATTATTCCAAAAACTTTTATGTTATCACGATCCTGAATTAGCAGGTCACTTAAGAGATATACATTTCCCTCCAGAATTATATGCAATTAGTTGGTTTTTAACATTATTTGCACATTCATTACCAATGGAAAAGATTTTTAAATTATGGGATAGAATTTTATTAGGTTCGGTTGATTTACCTTTGTTTTTAGCTACTGCAATTATTAGACAAATGAAACAATTAATTTTACAATCTGATTTTAATCACATAATGATTTTATTTCAAAATTTATCTGGTATTGATATTGTACAAGTGATTAATGATGCAAAACGTTTATTTGAAAAGACACCCAATGGAATAATTGATTTTAATATATTTTCTTCACATCACGATGACAATGAAGATAATTATGATAGGTTAATGATGACTATTGAAGAATACAATAATAAGTGTATTTACCCTAGAATTGATAGATTACATTTTACAAATACTTTTTCTTCAAAATCATTTGTTATTGATATAAGAGATAAAATTGAATTTGACAAAGATCATGAAAATTGTGCATTTCATATTTTATCCTTTTTAGAAAAAGAAGAAGATACTAGTAATAAAATAGAAAACGAACAACAAGGAGGGGAAAAGAAAGAAGAAAATGAAGATACTTTATTTGAGAAATGTTTAGAACCATTAGTAACAACTTTACAATATAAACGTGGTTTACCAATTGTAATAATTGGGAATGATAATTGTTTAAAAAGATTAAATAGAATTGAACATTATTTATTATTAGAACATGTACCATATATATGTGTAATGATGGTAAAATAATTTATCAATTGCATTTCAAATTTTATTACTTTTTGAATGTAATTGCATTTAAATCATGATTTAAACAGTAATAAATTACATTCAACTTCAGTGCTACACTAGTTCTAGCAATCTTCCATTAAACCTACGAAGACCTTCCAATTGAAATGTAAATGGAAAATTTCAGGACAAGGTTAAAAAAATAGAAACGTTTCAAAATGAAGGGATTACTGACACTTTTGATAACAACCATTATCCTTTCATTTTCACATAATTTCATTAGTTCCGTATTTTCTATTCCACACAAATCGAAAGTTTTGAACCAAAAAGAAGTAACAATTTTATTAGACGTTAATAATGGATTTGATAATTATACTAAGGATTATGATTGTCAATGTGGGAATACAGAATTATATGTAAACCCGTGTGAAACACTGAAATGTGCGTTATCTATTGCTCGTTTTCTTCCAGATTCTTCATTTCCAATAATTAAAATAAGTAAAGGAATTTATAACGATTCTTCTACCTTTTTATCTGTTTATAAAGATGTAATAATAGAAGGTATTGATGATAAAGAAGAAGTTAACATTAATGTTTTTTTAGTTTTTCAATTTGGAGTTTCAAGAAAAACAATTGTAAGAAATCTTACTTTTCTTGTTGGCGTTGGATTTAGTTACAATGCTTCACCAACTATTGATTCAGTTCAGTTTATTAATAACTATAGAGGTGGTATTGGTACGGTTATATATGGTGATGCCAAACCATTAATTTCAAATACTTTGATTGATGGATGTAGATGTTTGCCAAATGACAATGGAATAATTAATATAAGAGATACAACCTTGACTTTACAAAATGTAATTATTCAAAATACTGATTGTGATGTATTTTCATTACGTTCTTCCAATATTATAATTGATAATCTTAAAGTAATTAACGTCACAAATAATTTATTTAAAATTATTGGCAATACATATAGTTCAATAGTTTTAAATAATGGTTTTATTTCGAATATTAACTACAGAATTATTAATTCTCAATCTTCATATGAATCTCAGATTACAATTTCAAATTCTTTATTTTATAATACAAAAGGTATTTACATTTATGGTGGTGGTAAATTAGAGATTTCAAATTCTACTTTTACAAGTGAATATTCAAACGTCGACGGTTTTTTGAATACTAACAATGATGTCAGTATTGATAGTTCTATTTTTGAAAACATAAATATTAATTTTTATTTATTTAAGATTTATGTTAAATCAAAGTTTGAAATGTCAAACACGATTATTAGAAATAATACAGCCTCTACTTTTTATTTAATTGATGATTATAATTCTTATAAAAGCAAAAAGTATGAATTAAATAACGTGATTATAAAAGATAATATTTTTACCGCGCCTCTTTTTGAACTAAAAAGTTATTGTGAATTTATTATTAATAACACAATTATCACAAATAATATCTTTAAGGAAGCACTTATTCAATTAACAAAAGGAACAGTTGAAATAAATAATAGTACAATTTCATGTGATCAACCAACAACTTTATTAGAATGTTACAAAAGTGGAAAGGATACTTGTGAATTTTTAGTTGACGGAAGAATTAATAATAATAGAGAAATTTATGAATGTGCAAATATAGAATTACTTTCATCCATTATTTCATTATCAGTTACTATTGGATTAGGATTTTTATATGTTTTCATTAATGTTTTTGGTTCTGTTTGGAGAAGATTTCATGCCTTAAGGAAGAAACGTAAGATTGAACAACAACTTAATGTTAGTACTACTGACAATAACACTGAAAGTGAAACAAATCCTTTAGTTCAACAAGATGTTGCCTTAGTTGACAGTGTTAATACTGAAATCACTGAAAAGCCAACACTTTGGAAAAGAATTAAAAAGTTATACAATTACCCAGATGAAGAAGATTATACCAAATATCAAACTCAACAATTTGATATAATACCAACTGAACGTAAATATACTAGAATTGCCTATAGATCTTCATTTTCTAAATTTTGGTTATTATTTGTTGAATTTATTTGTATCATAATTGTTTTATTGTCAACTTTATTAACTGGACATGGTATTGCTATCGTTACAAAGGCAGATTATTTATTATTATATGTCCCTTCTGTTATAGTAATACTATCAATAGCATTAGTATTTATTTTACCAAGAGGAAATAGAATTATTAACGCGTTTTACTGTATTACTTGTTTCCTTGCTGTGTTAGCGTCAATTTCATCAATGTACTTTTCCTTAAGACATCTTATTAGTGCGACAATGGAAGAAGAATGTGAAGAAAGAGAATTTCATAGTTGGAATGATTTAACTATTTATTGTATCTTATACGTTTTACCATTATGGATAATTCCTTTTAGAATGACAAGTATTGTAAACTCATTTGAATTGACACTTCCTTTTAACACTTTAATAGAAATTTCAGAACATTATTTATCAAAAACAGAACAAGATCATATTTTAGAAAAAGTATTACATGGCTATGTAAAATTATTACACGCTTTCTGTTCTGTCAGATGTTTCCGTCACATCAAAGATATGCATGTCATCCACGTTTTATTACATATCACACAATTAGTTTATGAAATAGTTTTAATGATAATTGCAATTATCACTAAAAATTTTGTCAGTTTACTAGCCATTTGTGTTGGTTTATTTGGAGCTGGATTAGGTATTATTAATCTTCATCAATTTAACATTATTTGTAATAGTTTTGCTATTTATTTAAGTTTTACTCATTTAGTTTACGATATTATGCATTTGGTATGTGCTGAACATACAGATTCAAATATTGTTTATATTTTATTTATGGTTGTTGGTGCTGATTGTATTAGAATTGCTAATATTTTACATTCCCATTTAAAGAATAGAGAATTTGAAAGATTCCATATTTATAAATGGTTTGTAAATGGTAATAAAAATGATAAACAATAATTTTTTATATTTCAATTTAAATTGTAAAAATTATTGTAAATAAATTATTCAAATTGCAATAAATCTGTCATGCTGGTAATTGCTTTACTTTCCACTTTAATATTTTCTTTTAAATTATTACTGTTGGCCAAACATTTACTAATCATTGGTTCTAACTTTTTTTGTGGCCCAATTTCAATAAACCTTAAAATAGCATTATTGGTCTCCTTTTCTTTTATAATTTCAACTACTTTGTTGTAAATATTTTTAATGGAAATATTCCAAAGAACTGGTTTATAAACTTGAATAATTGAATTATTAATCATTTCATTTAAATCAATTGTCATCTTTCCATTTACATTTGAAACTATTGGATAATTTAATTTTCTACCATCAACAACACTATCTACATTAAATATTGTTTTATAAACATTTTCAATATCATTAGCTACATTTCTCATATATTTTGAATGAAAAGGTAAATGAACATTTAATGGAATAGTTCTTAATTTACATTTATATTTTTCTTGCCAAAAATTAATTTGTTTTTCAATATCTTTTGAATCACCACTTAAAACAACTTGTTGTGGTGTATTAATATTTGCAATATCACAAAATAGAGTAAAACTTTCTTCTTCTTCGTTATTATTATTATTGCATTCATTGTTTAGTATCCATTGTTCAATATCATTCATTAGATTGGTTGGAGTATTAATAATTGCTTTCATTGACATTCTTTCTTCATCTTTTTTATTTGTAAATTGATTTTCCATAGATTTTCCACGAATGTGAACTAATTGTAATGCCTCATCTATTGTTAGTGCACCTGAAGCACATAATGCTGTAAATTCTCCAAGAGAATGTCCTAACATACAAAATAAATTATTGTTTTCCAAAATGTCACCTTTTTTTTGTAACTTTTTTTGTAAAGTATCAAATAAAATCATTGATTGAAGTAAAATAATTGGTTGTGCAATACTTGTAGGTGGATTTTCAATGTTTGGAATGTTAGATAAACTTGGAAAATTAAAATTATTAAAACATTGTTTAATTATTTCATCATCTTGTTCAAGTAAAAAACTATGATTGTTATGAAATAAGATGTTTTCTAAAGGTTTTGCTTTCATAAAAGGATGAAACGTAAAGTCTTTAAACATTCCCGAATGTTGACTTCCTTGACCGGTAAACATAAAAACATTAAATACTTGATTGTTACTCTCTTTATTATTGACCAATAAAGAAGAACTAAAGTGTCTAACTATTGAACTAGCAACAATCATATTCTTCTTACCAACAACAAAAGAACACTTTCCGATTAGCTTAAACATTTTTTAAAATTGATTTTATTATTAATTTTTAAATCTTTAATCATCTTATTGTCAATTATTTCTAATGAAACTGAAAGAAAGAATTTAAAGCTCTTCAAAAGAAATGGTAACTTCCTTCTTTGATTCATCGGTTTCTCTTAAATTCTTAATTTTAACTTTCTTCTCTTTCCACTCATCAGGTGCAATTAAAATTGCTCTTTCGGCACCAATCTTATCAGCATATTCATATGCAGCACCAATCTTCTTTGGATTTTTCATATAAACATCACAAATTCTACCCTTTTCTCTTAAAATCATACAAATCTTTGCAGCAACAGGTCTAAATGAAGCATCAAATGGAATAATATAATCATTAACACGTTGTTCACGTACATATTTTGGAATTAAATCTAATTCACGTAAAACTTCAATAATCACACAATCACCAAAACCAAAACCACATGCAGGAATTTGTTCTTTAACACCATAAATACCTAAAATCTTATCATATCTACCACCACCACAAATAGCACGTTGAAGATCACGAATCTTTGCAAATGCTTCAAATACAACACCTGTATAATAAGATAAACCACGAACAATACTTGGATCAAATTCAAGCCAATCAGCAATATCATAACCATCCTTTCCTGCAATTTGATATATTTGTTCAATATTCTTAAATACTTTACTTTGTTTAAATTCTTCATTTGTTAATAAAGATTTAAATGTATATAATGCATCTAATCCTTTTAATTCAGTTTTACTATTTTTCTTAAAATTCATTAAAGAAATTAATTTTAATGCAACATCCTCTGGAATTATAGGAACTTTCTCAATTAACATCTTTTTAACTTCCTCTGGTTCATATTTATCAATCTTATCTACTTGAATACAAGTTTCTTTAAATTGTTCATCATCTAAAGTTAAACCAAACTCAATCTTTAAAACATTTTCTAAAATTTCACGTGAACTAAATTTAATAGTAACAATATCTGAAGTTAAACCAACTTTTTTAAAGAAAGTAACAATTGCTGCTAATAATTCACATTCTCCAGTAACTTCTTCAACTCCCCATATATCACAATTCCATTGATAATGTTCTCTTTTTCTACCTCTAGTTGTAGTTTCATATCTCCAACATTGTGGAATACTATACCATTTTAAAGGGAATTTTAATGTTTTTCTACTCTTTAAGATCATTCTAGCTAAAGAAGGTGTCATTTCAGGTCTTAAAGCAACTGGTAATTCACTTTTATCAACAAAATTATACATTTGATCTTTAATTTCTTCTCCACCCTTTCTGGAATATAATTCTTCCATTTCTAGGATTGGTGCATCATATGGTTCAAAACCGAATAATTTACTTATTTG
This sequence comes from Willaertia magna, assembly GCA_902984215.1. Lineage (NCBI taxonomy): Eukaryota > Heterolobosea > Eutetramitea > Acrasida > Naegleriidae > Willaertia > Willaertia magna. The sequence continues at coordinate 9,235 of CADWAF010003482.1, read as the reverse complement.
ATGGAAGAATGAAAATAACCATTCTCTTTCTCTCATTTCATCTGGAAGGAAATCTCTTGTTCCTGCTACTGGTTCAACTTCAATAGCATTACCTTTTCTATATTTTGCTTGATTAACTCTCTTTCCATCCTTATTTTGTTTATTATCTTTGTTGGCTTGTTGTACACCATTATTATTGTTGGTGGTGGAATCTCCGTTTAACATTTTTTCTTATTTTTTTTAATGAAATTGTTATTTCCGCAAAAATTTTTTATTATTTTAATTTAAAAAATTTAGATGAAGGGACTTTGATGTTGCACTGCAGGTGCATACTGAATGACCATTTCCGACCTTGTTTTTGGAGAAAGGGATTATTAGAAAATTGGTTGAAACTAGCCAATTCATGGCGATACATCTAGTGAAATAAAAAACATGTTTTTTTCTGTATTTCATGTATTTGCAACAATCTGATTCCCGCCAAAATATTGCCAAACAACATCATTACTCTTCAATTCACCAACTTAAAAAAATTAACTGACTGTTAAACAACCAATTTTTTAATTTTATTAAGTTTTATAAGGAATTATGGTAAATAAGATCACTCCTATTAAAACAATAAGTACTCCTAGAAAGAGTAGATCTAAGGAAATGTTATCTCCAATAAGTAGTACTTCTCCAAGGGTTGAGTTGGAGTATTCCCCTCGAGAAAAGACAAGAAATAATCCTTATGATGATAATGAGGCGGATTTAACTAACGTAAAAGAAGAGCTTAATCATTCGTCTTTATTAGGGGATAAAATTGGATCTAAATTAGAAGAAATACATGATACCGTATTAGTTCAGAAACAATCTTTAGATGAATTTTCGACAAACTATGATGTAGCTATAAAAACGGTTCAAAAACATATTGACGCCGTTTGTGAAGATATTAACAACTTGAAAGAAAAAGTTGGAAAAGAAATTGTTCTAACTAATGATGAAATGATTATTGAAATTGAAGAAAAATTCAGAGAAATTGAAAAGTGTATGCGAGAATCTAAGGAAAAACTTAATAAAGATTCTGAGGAAGAAAAAGTTGCCTTGGTATCTCAACAAGAAATTGAAGAAAAAATTAATGAACAGCTTGTTAGATTTAATAATTTAAATAAAAATAAATGGGCAGGGGAATTAGAAAAAGTTCATAAGGTTTTGTCAAATGTAGACGGTAAATATAAAGAGATTGAAACAATTAATGAGAATGTATCTTATTTAATTGAAGAAGAACAGAAAAACAAGAATCAAAATAATTTAATGAACGAAAGATTAACTACATTACAATCCACGTTGAATAATTTAATTGATAAGAAAAATGAGATGTCAACTGAAATAACAGAAATATTTAAACAAAAAGATATTATTATTACCAATATTCAAAAGGAAGTTCTAAATATTAAGGAATGGAGGACTTCTTTGCCTAACATAAATGAATTGAAGGAGGATACGGAAAATCTAAAAAATAGCCGTTCCATTGTAAATAATCTCTTTTTGAAGGTGAACAAAGACTTGCACGCAAATGAAAGCCATCTCCAAGAATTAGAAGAGAAATTAAATCTTACTATATCAGATTTCACTAATAGATTAGAAACTATAACTCAGTCACAAATGGAGCAGCTAAAAGAAATAAAATATTGTAGTGAAACACATTTAGATTTAGATTTAGAGATTAAGCGCCTTAAACTATTCGAAAGAGATATTTCACAGTTAGATAGCTTTATTAAAGAAATAAAATATGATATGAATGAAAAAACAGAAAAAATTAATGGGTTAGCAAGTGATAATGAAAGATTAAAGGAATCAGTAGATGATTTAAAATTTTCTTTTGATAGTCTAATTAAAGAATTCAGACAAATGAAAATTCATATAGACAAAGAATTTGTTATATCTCAGTTAGAAAGAAAGATTGTATCTACAAAGTTTGAAGCACTTTCCAGCGACACACAAAAACTAAATCTTCGTGAAAATGAGAACACCAATAAGATCGATATATTGCAAAGAGAATGTAAGAATTTAAATGAATGGAAAAATGGTTTGCCAGATATAAATGAATTAGAGAAATCTATTAGTATTTGTCACAATGACATTAAACAAGTTAATAATGAGGTTAACAAAGATATTAGTAATCTTAAAAGCAATTTGGAAGGTATTGTTGATTTTCAAAAGGAGCAACAAGAAGTTACATTCCAACATGTTACAAAAGAATTAGAGGCACAAACAAATAGAGTTCAAAAAATAATAGAAGATCAGGCTAATTTAAATGAAAGAAATTTTAGCAATGTAGAAAAATCAATTGAGGATTTATCAAATAATATTATTGAAACTGATAAAGTGTTAATTGCAGAGATTTCTAATATTAAGGATGATTTAGCGGACCATATTACAAACACTGCAAATACTCATATCAATACTTCTGACAGTTTACTTAAATTACAACAACAAATAGAACAATTAAGGCTTAGCAGCACAGAAGATCACAAAAACACGTGTTCTGATATATCTAATTTAATTGAATGGAAGTTTTCCTTACCAAATATTTTTGATATAAAAGAAAAAACAGATATTTTAGAACAAAATAATTTTAATGTAGAAAACAGTATTGACAATATTAACAACTTAATAGAAAAGAATTTTAACATCAGTACAGAATTGGAAAATTGTTTCAAAGAGACAAACAAAAAGATTGAACTATTTCCACAACTACTACAAATTAGTACAGACGAAACAAATCAAAATCTTAATGAACTTAAGGCGTCTGTAAAATCGATTGAATTAAAAGAAAATCAAAGACACATTGAAATGTTGCAAGATATTTGTAACCTAAAAGAAGAAATGTCCAATAGATTTGTTTCTTCTAAAGAAGATAATGATATGATAATAAGAAAGTTGAATTTAGAAATTGAAAGTTTGTCTAAAGTAACCGATGAGATTAAGGAGACTAGTAATATTTCTATAGGAGCTTGCAGAAATGACATTCTTGTTGTTAAAGAAAATTTATTAGACATTAACAAAGTAATCACAGACTGTCACAGCCACATTGCTAACAATGAAAAAGATTTAACAGAGATTAACAGTAAATCTTTAGTGGTTGATGAAAGATTACAAAATCTTGAAAATCATTTAGTTGTACTAGAAGACCTCAAACAAAGGAAAATAGAAATGAAAAATCAGATTGATGGACAATTTGAAGATATGAAGTCACAAATAAATATTTTACAAGAAAAACTCAATTCAATATGTGAAGCTAATGATTTGCAAAGAAAGGAAACAATAGATATTAAGGATAAGTTTTCTGAATTGGACAAAAAAACAAAGAAATATCAATCGTTATTTGATTCGATTCAAAACAAGATTTCATCCATTAAGACAGACTTAAATACTAACATTAATTTTTTAAACGATAAACTAACTGGTTTAGAAAAAGTGACATACACATTTAGCACTCAACAAGAGGAACAAGGACAGCAAGCAAAAGATATTTTATATCAAATTTTAAATTTAGATAAACGATTGAAAAATCAAGAAACTATTAGAAAAGAAGATGCTAAAAAGATAAAAAAGAATACAAAAAAGATTGAAAAATTAAAAGAATTTGAAAATAATAACATTACAGAACTAAAGAATGATTTACAAAAAACAAATGATTTAGTAAAATCCAATAGTTTAGCTTTAAACGAAAAGGAAAATCAATTAAAAAAGGAGATTGTCAACTCTCAAAAAGAATTACAAATCAATTTAGAAAAGAAACAAAAAGAAGAAATCAAAGCTAACAACCAATTCCATTATTGGTTTATTTTACTTGGATTTATCTTCTTTTTAACCATTTATTACTATTTTGCAAAAACAATACTCCACAAATGCTACCTACCATCACATCCAACTTTTTAATCATCACCTTACAACCCCACTCGCTACTAGTACATCTGGTATTTTATTGTAATGTAAATTAAAAATAATAAAAAGATTAAAAAAAAAATGAATTATTATTTTGATGAAGGTGGTTGGTCCGAAGAAGATGAAGATGACAACCATAACAATTTAATTCAATCTACCGTATTAGATAAACTATTAGAATTCTCATCAAAAGAAGAACAATCACCTCTTTTTAAAATCTATTCTAACTTTATAGATTTTACATTTTCAAGAATCATTGAAGAAAGAAAAAAATCTGAAGTAACGTCTTTAGGTAGAAGATTTGAAATTTATAATCAATCAAATACAATAAATGTACCTAATTTCTTTACTGAAAATCAAGATATTTTAAATAATGTAGATATAAATGAATTAAGAAATCATCCTGCTTTATTTCAATTATTACAACCTGCTATAAATAGACAGAAAATGAGGGAATGTGTAGATACAAATAAAATTAAATTAATTTTATTTAAAGAAGGTAAATTAAATGTACAAAAAATATTTGGTTCTAAATTAATTAATAAATATCAATCTATTAAAAATTTATATAATTATAGTTTAAATAATAATTTAAATAATAAAATGATTGATTTACCATATGGCATTGGAAAGAGTCATTTAGATTTAAATTGTTGGAATTTACTTTTTAAAATTTTAGATGAATGTTTTAAAGATTTTACAATTTCTGAAAAGTCAACATTTTCAATGTGGCATTCTTTATTGAGAGATGAAAAAGTTAAAAATACAAATTTATTTTATAATTTAGAAATGTTTTTTACAATTTTTCAAATGAAACCATTTTCAAATAAAAATAAATCTTATAGAAATCCTTATTTACAATTTGGAATAGATAATTCAAAAAGTAGAAAATTAAAACGTTTAAGAAGAATTGCAAATGAAAATAATAATGAAGAAGGAGGAAATATATTGCTTATTATTTGTGTTAATTAGTTCTTTGTAAAATGCTTTTCTTTTTTCCAAAAGATCTGTTGGTACATTATTATTATCTATAAATTGCCTTTTATATTCATAAATCACAAAATCAGCAATTTCTTCACTCATATTTGAAATACATTGTGAAGGTCTAAAGAATCTGAAATCCAGTTCAAATAGCTGCAAATTTTTTATCCATTCTTGATTGCGCCAGTTTTCATTATTGCTGTAACTGTACACTTTTCTAAATTTTCTAACTAAAGATGTTTTTCCAATTCCATAGGTCTGAAAGAGAGATACTAATTTAGCTTGGCTTAGATTTTGTTGTTCCTTATTTTTTACAAAAGTTTTAACTATAAGTTCAGATTCCTTTTCACGATTTACAAATTTAAGGTTCAATGTTGAATGTTGAAGATCTTCTTTTAAGACTTCAAGAGTTAAACTTGTATTTTGGTGTTGTGGAGAAAAATAGAAAGGTTTTTGTTTGGAATTTGGTGTTGAGAGATGTTGCATTTGGTACTTGTTAGAAGCAAGCTCTTCTTCTACATTATAAATTTCTTTATTATTTTTCTTCTCTTCATGAGGTTTCATTTTTTGATAATTCGCAAAGCCTTTTGTTGGGTGAGTCCATTTGTTCCGACATTTTTTGGTTTACAGCTGTTTCGAAATTGGTTATTGTTTTACTCAAGGTTTTAAGAATATGACAATATTTCAGTTTTTTAATACAAATTTTAATGATATTTTACAACATTCTTGTATTCAACAAATCCTTACAGTTATATTAGATGATTTTAGTAATGTTATTTCCAGTCCAATTGTAAAATAACATTATGACAATCACTCTTATAATATAAAGTACATGTTCAATTTACTTAAATGCTTTTCCAATACTAAATTGCCTCTGAAAAGCTTTTCAATTGTTGGTAAATTGTTCTAAGAATGTTTTTTTGATGTAAATATTTTATCAATTCCAGATTCAACAACTATTAAGAAGCATAGAAAAGCACTTTCTAAAATATTGTCACATTTATTCAAAGACGAAATTATTTATTCAAGTTGTTTGAATGTTATAAGGTATTTTGATGAGTCTTCTAATTTGTATTCCATAACTACTGTAAAAGATTAGATAACAGTTCATATATTAAATATAGTAATGAATTATTTTCTGTTTTATCTATTTCCCAGAATGAAAAAACAATAAATCAAAAATTAAGAATTGTGACATTACAAAGAATTTTAAGATTTAAATGTGAAATTAATAAAAAATGCACTTTAGTTCACCATTTTAATAATTTAACTTCAAATGAATTAAAAGATAAAATTAATAATTTAGAAAATCAACTAAGAGTGGTTTTTACTAATTCTATTTATGATAACGGTTTAAATGTTTTTTCTTTTGTAAAAGAAGATGGGTTAAAACTTATAAACTATACTAGAAACAACCTTAATTTGTGCTATAAACATTTTATCAACAAAGTAGATACTAAATTTATTTTCAAAATTAAAAAGATAGCTCATAAAATACGTTTACATTGGAAGTATATAGGTTTTTTAATTTCAATTTGTAAAAGAATTCTAAATTTCATATTGAAATACTTGGAAAGTGATGGTAATATTGAAAAAGTAGATTTTACGAATATTATTAAATGTAATAAATCTTAATTACCTGTAATAACTTGTTAACAAACAATTTTTAAAACAGCATCTTTTATATTTTTGAATTTTAGAGAAATTTATGATTTATTTAAGTTGGTCTTAGGATTCCAAGATTGTAAAAATTGACACAAATGAAAAAAAGCCTTAAAATTTTAAAATCACAGTAAAATCTCAAAAAATGAGATTCATTTAATATTAATATTAAATCAAAATTTTTCATTTTTTCTGCAAAATCGCGCCTTTTTTTTACTGTAAATAAAAAAATAAAAAATTGTAAAAAAAATAGACTTTTTTTTTTATTTTATTAATTAATATTATTTTTTTTTATATTAAATCTTGGAATCCTAAGTTGATATTAGAAAAGAAAAAAGAAATTTTATTTTTACTGACATTATAAATATTATAGATAAACTTTCATTTTATAATACATTAATAATTAGCAATTTTTTTGACGAACAATTTTTGAATTATTATTTTAAAGAACTTAAATATAATAATACTTTTGAATATTTAATTTAATATTTAATTGAGTGGCAAAATAATAAATCTTGACAATCAAATCTTTATTAAAGCAAAAGAAGCTTGTTTAAAGAAATTTAATAAATTATTTGACTATTATTATAATTGTGACAATGTTTTATAGACGGGATTAGCATAATATATTTTATAAATAAATAACTAATATACTTTTAATAAAAAACTACCCTAATACTTTCAATTTTCCTCCACAAACATTAAATATTATTTTAAACAAAAATAGTATACTTGATAATGTTTTTTGATGTTTAAATATTTTAGTGAAACATTTTAAAAGTATTATGATTAATAATAAGTTAGTTAAAAGTGTTTTTTTTCACAAAATTATATGACAAATCGAATAGAAAGAAATTGGATATTAAAATTAATGATAAATGATATATTCCGACATAGTAAAATACTTTTAAATAGTATTTATACTAAATTGTATTTTCAAACATTGAAATAAATTAATTTGTTATAAAAAATTTTGGTTGACAATATTAAGAAAATTAAAGAACATGTAAAATTAATAAAAAAAGAAAAAAAGAGAAGAAAAATAAAAAAAAAAGAGAAATTCAAAATGAATAATGATAAATATTATATTATTTTTAATGTTTTTGTTAAAAAAAAGAGTATAAATTTATACTTTTTTATTTTATTTTTAAATTTATAAAAACAATATTAATTTATACTGTTTTTTGATATTTTTTTTTGTTTTTTATAATATTTTATAATTTAAACCATAATTAATATTTATAATATATTTAAGCTTATTTAAAACTATGTTTTTTAAAAAAATAAAATTTTCAAAAAGAAGTTATTTTAAAGTTGTTTTAAAAGATATTTTATTAAAATTTTTTTTTGCTTTATTTTTATATGAAAATAAGAAAAAATATATATAATTTTATATATAATTACTATAAAACTATTAAGTTATACTTTATAAATAATTAATATTAAAAAAAATAAATTTTAAAAAAAAATAGTTTTTATTATGTTTAATATTATTATAAAATATAATTAATAAATATAGATTTAATAAAATAAAAATTAATTTTTGTTTATATAACAAAAATTATAAAAGAAAATACAAGAATTAAAAATATTTATAAAAATTATATAAAAAAATTTATTAAATTTATATAAATAAATAATATTTAAAATAATGGTTATTAAAGAAAAAAATAATAAATATTTATAAATTTATACCTTTTTAACTTTTTTTAATAAAATTAAATAAAAATATTATAAATCTAAAACAAATATAATAATAAATTTAAAATTAAGATTTTTTAAAAGTTTTATAAAATAATTTTATTAAAAGAAATTATAATTAAAAAATTATTATAATACTTATATAATTATAAAATTATTTTTTTAATATAAAAAAAAAGTTTAAATTAATTAATAAATAAGTTTATTTTTATATAAATTATTTTTCTTAATTTTTATTTAAGTTTTTAATATATTATTTATAATATTTTTATAGAAAACTTATTAAATTTAATATGTTTTCATAATAATAGTTTTAAATTAAAAAATTTTAATTTATTTAAACAATTATAAATTATTTATAAAACTATTTTTCTTAGAAAAGTTAATATTTTTTTAAATTTAAAATCAAACAAATTTTAAAACATTTTATTTAAAAGTAAAATATAAATTAAAAGTGTTATTAGTAATTTTTAAAATTACTATTATAAAAAATAAAAATATTAAAATAAAAAAAATATTTTTAATAATATTTTAAACTAATATAAAAAAATTTATGTTATAATAAATTATTAAAAGTATTGTAAAAGTTATTAATTAATATTTATAAATTTATATTATATTTATAATAATTTTATATTATAATCTTTTTTAAAAATTCTGTTTAATAAATTCTATTTAAAAAATCACAAATTATTAATCAATATAAAAATTTTAATAAATATAATTTTTTTAACAATTTAAAGAAAATACAATAAAAAATAAAAAAGATTTAATTTTTATGACTATTATGTGACTTTAAATTAGTGTAATCTTGAATATAAATTTGAAAAAAAGAATTTTATTTTTAAAAACTTTCCAGTTGTTTAATTAACTGTTAATTTATTTCTAATCCATTGTAAAGCACTTCCAGCTTTAAACCATTCAATTTGTGTTTGATTTAATGTATGTTGTAATGGAATTTGAATATTTGGTTTATCTTTAACCG
>CADWAF010003476.1:0-12800 GCA_902984215.1 Willaertia magna | reverse complement strand
CTAATTTATTTCTAGCTCCAACATCCTCTATTCCTGGATTAATAAGATAAGAAATATCTCTTAAACTCGAGGAAAGTAATTCTTTACTTTTATGTTTAAAAAACTGTAATTGTAAACGTCTATTTCTTTCTTTTTCAACAGAAAATATAGTTTTCCTTCTTTTTGATTTTAATTCATTCAATTCTTCTTGTATTCTTTGTTTTTTATCGGAAAGTTGTAGTTCATTAACTTTTTCAATAGGCAATTCAATTTTATGTTTATAAATTTCAAAATTATTACTATTACTAACAACTTGCATTGATTCATCTATTAAATCTTCTTCCGTTTCATCAACTATAAACGATTCATCATTTCTATCTTGTATTATTTCAATTCCAATTGTTTCCGAAGCAATATTTAATTTTGAATTACTTAACGCAGTCTTTAATTTAGGTTTTTGATTTAAATGAATTGTTTGTATCTCAGCTGGAACGTGTATCACTGCATGATTATGAAAAGCATCTAATGGAACTTGATTACTGTTAGACAGCAGTATATTACTGTTATTGTTCTTTTTAGATGCTATAATCTTTTGTAATTGATGTTTCTTTAAAACTTTATCAACAACTGATATCTCACTTTCTTCACTATTTTTTTTACTGTTGTCAATCTCTAAGGTAATTGATCTCTTTGGGACTTCTGCAGTTGTACCACTAGTTGCGTTATATTTTCTAGCATTCTTTGAGGGATAATCATTATTATTATGTAATAATTCATCCATTGAAACTAAAGGTAATTTATAATCTATTCCTTTATGATTATTATTAATTAAAACTTCTTCTTGCATTGTAATTGGAAATTCCGAAGAAATTTGATTATGTTGTTCAGTTATTAAAGAATTTAAATTAACTTTATCATTTCTAGGAGAAAGTAAAATCTTTGCCGTAGAAAATGAAAATTGAAGATTCTGATTGGAAGAAGCTAAATTCAATTTATTTGTAGTTCCATTCATTTTTTTTGGCGCTAAAAAAAATAGCTCTATTCGATTGCAACTGTACAGTACTCCAAGATTATTAGAGATTATTGGTCATCCAACACATGTTGCTAAATAGCAAGCCTATGAAGTATAAGATGGTCATATATATTCAAAGCCTTGAAAACAGTAGAATTCTTTAATTCTATTAAATACTGTCGTAGTAGTAAGAAGTGTTGATAGAAATGAAGAATTAAATGATACAGTTAGAGTTGAAGGAGATAAAGTATTTTAAAGGATAACGAAAATACTTTTTAAAGAATTTTAGTCTTAATTCCCTTTTGTATTACAATATAAAAACATCCCAAACCTGCCCTAAAGAAAGGTCCTGTAATTATTTATTGAGAATATTTTTTCCCGCCACCAATCACACATCGAAACCATCCACAAGCCACATTTCAAATTCTCAATCCTTCATGCACAGAAAAATTTAAAAAAATAAAATTTTAAACATCTTCTTTACACAACAACAACAAGAAAAAAGAAGACAATACAGAAACATATCAAAACTTTTACTAGTCCACTAACTATAGTTTAGACAAAGTCAATCAGCAAAACTCAAAACAATACGTAAACAAGAAGAAGAAACACAAGAAATAAATAACAAATAATGGGATTAGGAGTATCTTCAAGTAGAAGTAGATTAGCATTTCAAGAATTACCAGATATAAATAATATTAAACGTAAAAGTGTTAAACGTATAAACACAAATAATAGATTATATGAAGGTGAAATTTATAAAAATCCAAATGATCCAACTGTTGGTTATCAAGTTATTAAACTTGTAGGAAGAGGTACCTTTGGTGAAGTTTATCATGCTAAACAATTATCTTTATCACAACAACCACCAACTACTATCCATACTACTTTTAATTCTGCTCGTTTAAGTGTCAATTTAAATAATAATCAAAATAATAATAATAACGGTAGTAATAGCGGTAATAATAGTCCTTCAATGAATAATAATTTTGGCGGGAATAATAATAATACCGATATTGCCATTAAAATTATAATTAAACCTGAAAAATTAAAAGATTTAGAAAAAATACAAAATGAAATTGAAATTATGAAAAGTTTAAAACATTCAAATATTTTAAATCTATTAGATACTTTTGAAATGAAAGATGAAAAACAACAAGATTGTATCGTTTTAATTAGTGAATATTGTGAATTGGGAAGTATTGCTGACTATTTAGAAGGAAATGTAGTCATTTCACAAAATAATTATAATCAATATTCCACTTCCACCTTATTAAATAATAATAATAATAATATAACAACAAACCATAATAACAATAACAATAATAATAAAACAAATCAATCCATCATTAATAAATTAGATTTCCCAGTATGGACAGTAACTAATTGGTTTGTAGAAATGATTGAAAGTATAAAATATTGCAGTGAAAAGAATGTAATTCATCGTGATATTAAACCTTCCAATATGTTAATTGAAACTTTATATCATGGACAAATGACAAGTTTAAAATTAGCTGATTTTGGTTTATCAAAAGCAATACAATATAGACAAATGGCAAATACAATGTGTGGTAGTCCTTTATATGCAGCACCAGAGATTTATAATCGTACTGGTTATACAAGTGCTGTAGATGTTTATAGTTTAGGTGTTACAATTTTAGAATTAGCATGTGCCTTTTCACATGATGATTTTTCTGAAATTGTTGTTGAAGAACCGAAACGTGTAATGGAATTATTTAATAGTGTTAAATTACCTAGTGTTAAAGAATTAATAATGAAAATGATTCATCCAGATCCATTAGTTAGAATTTCTATTCAAGATTTATCAAATCATTTATTTGTGAAAACGTATCGTGTATTTTTAAATTTGAGAAGGAAAATGTTGGAATCTAATTTATTTATGGTTGGTGTTGGTAATAATAATAATAGTGGTAATAGTAATGAACAACAAGTGGTTTGTAATTTAATTAATTTTAAGGGGATGAATGATTTTATTTTAAATAATTTAGAGGAATTGGGATTGAATGATGAACAATTAGTTAATTCAAAAGAATTTAATTTAGTAATGTTAGAAGGTAATTATTTATTAATTTTTATTAATTTTAATTTTTATTTAATTTAATAATTTTAATAATAATTTCAAAAATATATTTAGCAATTGTTGTTGTTAATTTATATAGTAAAATGAATGTACTATTTGAATTATTAGCGTCAGTAATAATTATGAGATATCAATTACAAAAAAATAATGAAAAATTAATTGATTTATTATTGAATGATGATATGAATATTAAATCATTATATGAAGTTTATTTTAGATTTAAATCAATGAATCATACAGAAATAAGTAATGCTATAATGGAATTATTATTGGAATATGCAAGAAAGGGAGATCAATTGAGATTACATTTATTAAATCATTTAGGTAGTTTAAATTTAGAGGATAATAATACTATTATTGCAAAAGGAAATAAAGAAAAGAATATAATGATTAGAGATTTAATGAGAGAATTATTCCAAAAAGATAGATCATTGAAAGTGTGTGCACAGAAAGTGAATTGGAGGCGAAAAGTGTTGTTGGAAATGGAAGTAAATGATGGAACTACTTCTTCTACAAGTTCAACTGGTAATAATTCAGAAGAAGATACGCAATCGACAACCACGAATGATTCTTGTACCAATAATGATGTATAAGTAAAATTTGTAAAATAAATTATTTCTTCAATTTAATGTTAAAAGGCTTACCTTTTTGCAAAAGCTCAACAAATTTATTTAATTGATATTGTCAAAAACAAGTGCTGCAATTTTCTTGCCAGCTAGGAAGTAAGCACCCATCACACCTTTTCCCTTAACAGCTACTTCTCTCCTCTCCTCATACTCGTAATCATTCTTTGTTAAAGAGTACGTACTCTCTGAAACATTTATTTTCATTGGATAACCGCATGATTCCATCCGCTTAAAAATAGTATAAATCACCCAATAGCAAATAACACAAGTACTTACCGAGGCGACATTTACTGTATCTCCCCAAACATCAAAACTAAATTTCGTGGCACCTGCATTCAAAAGTAATTAATATAAAAACAACTGTGACAACAACACTTACCTATAACTCCAGAAACTGCTGTGCCAGAATGTATCCCTATCCTACACTGAATTTTCTCCGTCGAACCTCCCAAAACATTAACATCTAAGGCGCTCATATAATCCATCGTGTCCAGCGCAAAATTTAACATTTGATGAGCATGATATAAATCATCATCCAAACCAGTTACACACATATAACAATCACCAATAGTTTTAATTTTTTCAACATTTTGTTTTTGTGCAAATAAATCAAAAGTACTAAATATTGTATTTAACATTGTAACTATTTGAGTTGCGTCGTGCCTACCAGCAATCGATGTAAAACTAACAATGTCCAGAAAATACACAGTTAAACAATTATGTCTGTTAGCAACAAAGGTTGCTCCTTTTTGTATTAATTCAATTGTGTTTTTAGGTAAAATACTTTGTAAAAATTGATCACTTCTATGTTTTTCTTCCACAATCTCAGTTTTCATTCGTTGTTCCACCTTAAGGTATTTAATTTCATTAATTTAATCAACCGTTTAACAAATTTACCTTAAAACTAATTGAAAATAACAAACACTAAACTTACCTTATAACTCAACCCCAAATACACCAGGAAAATTGGTAGGAAAAACAATGTCACAACTAAAATTACTAAATTACAAACTAACTGAACCATTTTTATATAACTTTCATAAGATTGAACATAGCCAGTTATTATATCAACTCCTAATTTATATTCAGTCTTATTTCTATCATACTCGCCTGAATGTATTATCCTTAGCGCCTCAGTTGAATTACCTTGCACTCCCAAATTCAATACCATTTCTTCCATTGACACTAAAGCCAAGTTAGCGTTTTGAAGTTGCTTCGTTACTTCATCTACTTTATATGAAGGCATTACACTTATCGCTAAAGAGATATTTCCATCTAAAAAAGTAGCATAATAATAATATCTATCTCTCCAAAAAGTGCTACCGTTAGTTGCTGTCATTAAGGCTGACATTGTTAAAACTTCATCATAAAGTAGGATATAGCCTGAAGCTTGTTCTAAAGTTAGGGCCCTGCTTACAAAGTTAGAAACCACAAAGTAGTTGACTATTATTAAAACTGTTACTAAAATAATTAAAATTAATATTAAAAAAACTAAAATAGTATATCTTCTTGAAATTCCAGAAATTTTATCAAAAAGGTATCTTTCAAATAAATTTGCTTTTCTCTCCATCGTTTTATCCTTCTTTCCTGAAACGTAAGAATAATTTAAGGTATTCAATGAATTTATACTTTTTAAATGATTATTATTTCTTATCCACCAATAAGTGTTGTTATTAATAATCATTATCAATCAAGTAATAATATAAATAATAATAATAGTAATAATAATAATAATATAAATAATAATGCAGTAATGAATAGTGGAAGTCAAATAAATAATTTAAGTTATAATAATAATAATTATAGAAAAAATTCAGATGGTAGTTGTTCAACAATTAATGATGACAATAGCATGACACCAACGTCACTAGAAGAAGAAGAAGAAATTACAAAACATTATGAATTTTATATTATTTGTATTGGTGATTTAGATACATGTTTAATACAAAATATGTTAAAAACAGTTGGTGGTAAAATGTATATTGATAACAAACAAGTTAGTTTTATTTTAAGAAATACAAATGAAAAAGTTACTTGTACATTTAATTATTATTCAATTTATAATTGGTATTTAATGGATTTTTTAAAAGATGAATCTAAAAATTGTCATGGTTTTTTATTTTGTTTTAATATTACACATCATGATGCTTGGAATGATTTAAAAAATATAATTATTAACAAATATATTAATGTAGATGATTTTTGTAAACCTTGTTTAACTTTAGGTACATATAGTCATAATAGTTTAAAACCTAGTCTTGTAGATACTTGTTCTGTAATTAAAATAACAGATACGTGGAAAGAGAAACAAATGATTGGTTATTTAGAGATTGATGTGGAAGATAAAGATGAATGTAAAATGGCATTAACTCACTTGTCAACTAGAATTATTCATAATTTACAAAAACAACAACAAATGAATAATAATACACGGAATAATAACAATAATAGAAGAGGAACTACAACACGAAGGTATCATTCATTTTCTTGTTTTCCTTCTTTGTGTAGTGGAGGGAAAGATACGTTATAAATTTTTGTTGTGATTTAAAAATTTAAAAAATATTCTTGCTTGTCCATGTTGTAAAAATTTACATTTTCCTTAGGGTATTTAATACCAGTAATTACGGAACTACCTTAAAAAGAAAAATTATCGTATTTTCTTTGAACGACTACCACTCTCTATAAACGTTCTATCCTCTATATCAGCAACAAATGAATCTGATGATGAACAATCACTTCTAAATGTTAAATTAATTGGTTCTGTACTTTGAATATTTGTTGTTGACAACCTTAATTTATCCATATCTATTATACCATATTGTTGTTGTTGTTGCTGTTCAACAGAACTAGTTATTATATTTGCACTAATTGTTGCAGCAGTACCATGATTTACCTTTTTAACCATTGAATTTGACAATAAGGATGCATCTATTTCTAATTGATCTTGTTGTCTAGCTCTTCTTAAAAGTCTTTCCCTTATAGTTTCAGTACCTCTTCCCGTAGTCGTCGCTGTAGTTGTAGTTGTCAATAATCCTTCATTATTATTAACAATACCCAAAGCTAATAAATCCATTGTTGAATTTTGTTTAATTACTAAATCTTCAATAATTGACTTATCTGTTAATGTATTGTTATTGTCTTTATTACCACCATTATTATTATTATTGCTATTATTGGGATCACTATCTTTTCCTTGTGCTTCCCTATCGAGTTTTATTAAGGCTAATTCTCTGGCAATTTCTTTTTGTTTTAAAATTGTTTTTGCCAATTCACTTTCTAATTCAAACATTTTATCTCTTTCTTTTAATTCTTTAATTTCTTCATCTTCATCAAAAAAGCTTTTTTAAAAATTGTTAAATTTACAATAAATAAATAAATATTAAAAAGATTAAAAAGAATAATAATAAAAAAGCATTTACATACTCTTGAGCGTATAATCGTTTTCTTGCAGATGATACCTCTTCTCTAGGAGTAACAATTCCCCTTAATTTTAATCCCCACCTTGGTGATCTAGGACTAAACACTTGTGAATTTGGACTATTACTTGATTGATTATTATCATAACTATTATTATTAACAAGATTAGCCAACATTACATCTGCCTCTTTCGATCCAATATCAACTTTTAATTGCGTTAATCTTTCCAATTCAACTTTAAATTTTTGATTGTCAGATTTTAATCTTCTCAATTCACTCTTTAAATTTGAATTTTCAACTTGTAATTCTTTTATAATATTTTCTAACATGAAAGCATCACTTTGTGCTTTTGTATATAATATTGTCATTTCATCATATGTTTTTTTATATTCATCTTTATCTGCTATTAAAGCATCCTTTTCATAAGCATCTTTAATTTCTTGTAATAATTCACCATAAGGAGATACTTCAATAATTTCATTAAAACAATCAGTGTACACTTTTTTATATTGTTTTCTTAAATATTCATCAGTCACATCTTCTGTTACTCCCATTCTTTCTAAATACTCTAATTTCTCTCTTAATCTTACTTCTATATCTACAGATACCGCTTTCATCTTCATCCCTCCTCCCCAATTATTATTATTTACATTATTATTTACACAATTATTAGTATTACAATTATTAAACTCATTTGGATTAAAATTTACTTTTGAAAACTTTTTATAATCCATTAAGGATTTATTATTATTTAAGGCTGAAAATAAATTATTATTATTGTTAGAAAAGGAAGATCGAAAAGAAGATTGAGATGTACTTGGTCTTAATCTTGCAGAATTTGCTCTTCGTTTTTCTTTCGTCGTTGTTATATTCATAATTCGTTCTTGTTTTGTATTATTATTCAATTTTTTAGTACTAGTAGTAGCCCCATTATTATCGCTATTATTGTTACTGGTATTAGGGTGTTGTTGCGTTATTGGAGCTGTTCTTGGTCTATTCTTCTTTATGGGGCTAGGCTTGGGACTTGAATAGGCATATTGTTCATTAGAGTAATTATTATAATTAGAAAGATTTGATTGTGAACGTTGTTTCATAGTTGTTTTGTTATGATTATGATTAACTACCCTTAAATTGGAAGGGTTCGTTATTGTTGTTGTTGTTAATGGAGATGAAGAAATATCATTAATCCAACGTAAGGGATTGGTAAGGCTAGTAGGATTACTGTTATTATGCTGAGAATAATGAATAGTTGTATTACTTTCATTTAATAATAATTTACGAAAGGCTTCCTTTTCTCGCTTAATAAGATCTAACTTTGGAGGTTTATTTAAAAAGGAAGAGGATGGTAGGATTGTACTGTTACTATTATTATTATTATTATTATTACTGCTATAATTCGCATTCGCATGATTATTATTCGTATTTGTTGTTTGTTCATCAACAGCAGCATAATTTACCTCAAAAGACATTTTTTTTTTATTTTGATGATAGTATGTATAAATAAGGCGATATGAAATCCAAAGGAATCTTAGGAATTCTATCTACAACTTTTTCTTTCAATGATCGCTACGTTATGTTACGTTACGTTATAATATAAGTACAACAGTTATATTAATATTTTGTTGCAAACATAATGTTAACTTTAATACTTATTCCAACATTTAAAATCCTTTTTGCAGAGTCTATTCATTTCGTATTTTTTAGTATTTATTTAAATTTAATCAAACCAAATATGTTTAACATTATGATGAAATATTTCTTCTAATTGTTGTAAATTTAATTTTTCTTCATTTAATTTTATTTTTACAAGATTAATATCAGGTGGTAATTGATAATATTTTTGTAATTCTTGTAATTTTGGTTCTAATTCTTCTTGTAATTTTAAAATAGATTGATATAATGTTAATAAACTTTGATGACAAATCTTTTGAAATGTCATTTCATTATCTAAATTATTATCATTTAAATTATTATTACAATTTGAAATGAGTGACAAAGATTCATTTAATTCCCTTTTTAATTCAATAATTTCCATTTCATATTCTTTTCCTTTCTTTCTTAAATATTCAATTGTATTATTTCTATTAATTAAAATATTTTCATTATTATTCTTTTTAACTTCTTGTTCAAATTGAATTAAAATTTCATTTAAAAATTCTTGTTTTTTCATTAAAAATAAAATTTTATTAGAAAGTAAAGTAATTTCCTTTTTAACATTTCTTGTTTCATTTGAAAGTTTTTCAATTTCATTTGATAAATCATATAATGCATTCATAAATGTAGTTGGATAATAACTTTCTTTTAATTTTAAAATAGCTGCTAATTCAGATAATGTTCTGACATGAAAATTATTTTTTATTGGCAAATAAGTTGACTGTTGTTGTTGTAAATATTGATTATTATTATTTGTAATATTTATACTGTTAGATTTATTATTATTTAATTTATAATAAACTTTAGATTGTTTTAAAATTTGTTCTATTAATTTACTTTTATTTTGATATTCTAAAATTTTTTCTTGTTGGTCTTGAATAATTAATTGAGCTATTTGAGTTTGTTTTTTATTATGAATGGCTATTTGATATAAAATATTAATTGTATTTTCATTCTTTTCAAACATTGGTATATCTTCTATCTTTCCGTTCAATACTTCATGTTGAAGCCAATCGTTAATAATTTGTAATTTTTCATTTAAATTCATTTTTTTTAAAAAATTTTCGTTTTTTTTTTAAATTTTGGAGGGAAAAAATAAGGGGTTGGTTTTTATTGTAATCCAAAAACACGAAGTGTTTTTGGACAGTTTGCAATTACTGTTGAGTAGTTGTGACACTGCTTTGTAATGGTGAATCGGTATTTGATAAATCATTGCTAGGGTTAAGTTTATTCCATTCTGTATTGTGTTTTGTCGGTTTTGGAATATACGATTGGCTCTTTTTACATTTTCTCTTCTTGGCTTTGTTATTCCAATCTGCATTTTTGTAGCATCTTTCCACATAATTGTAAAAGGGGATGTATATGTCTTCTGTAAATTGGTCGAGGTCTAAGTTATTGGGAATGTCTTTTGTAAATATTATACCATTAATATTAAATATGTTAAAATATTTATAAACGCCTGAGGCGAGGTCTAGTTGTTGCTCCGAAGGAGTAATAACTGGACCGAGCATTGTATCTGTTAAGGGTGCGATATCTAGTTGATGCGACGAAGTTGCAGCAACTGGATGGAGCAACGTTTCATCTTCATTATTGTGGAGGGTGAATCTTAATTTGAAAGGGAGTGAATCATCCCATTCTTTATATAATAATGCTTTTTCAGGTTGACACTTTAGACAATTATAAAACATATGATTCCAGTCAGCAGCTTTGTTACATGTTAAACAATTCCAATATTTCTTACCAAAATCTCTTAGAATCTGAGCTCTGTGTATGTGAGCGAAAGCAAGTCTTTGTTTATAGTACGAAAACTTATAATTGTTCCATAATATTAAAAAACCCTTCCACCATCCATTGTCAATATCAAAAGATGGATATTGGAATTTAGTAAAAACTACTACGAGAATCTATAATTTATGTCCTAAGGACAATCTAAGGAATAGTTTAGATTGCAACTCGAACATAGATACAGAGTTTATGTGGTTCAAAAATAATAAGAAAGTGGAGAATGTGTGACTGTTTATATTAAAAAAATTGAAGAAAAAGAAAACCATAAACCATCTAGGAAAACTTGGATCAATGCTATATAATAATCACTAATCTAAGCTCTTCTAGCAACTTCTTTAGTGATGTATGATGAATTATTAAAAAATCGTAAGGCTAATGCTATTGATTCAATTTTCCTAAGATTTGATAGGGCAGTTAAACCTAATCCACCAATTTCCCAATCATTATATAGCACTGCTTTAGAGAGTTTATAGTCTAGACCTAACTTAACTCTGACCTAAGCTGCAACTTTAGAATCCATTTTGTGTAAGGATTTTAAATCTATTCCATTAATAGCACAGAGATATCTTGGCAGAGATATAAGTTTTGACATAGTAATAATAGTAAATTGATGAAGAAACACGTACCTAGCATTAGTTAACACAATAGACTTGCTAAGTTTACTTAACACCTTTTTACCACCTCCAAACCAACCTTTTACTGTGTTTAATTCTGCACCTAAATAGTTTACTGACTTGTTATTGACTATAATCTGCTTGTTAATGTAAATTCTTGCTTTAGACTTATAGTTAGATGGAGTTCTATTCCAAGTCACATATTTGTTTGGTGCAAAATGCATTCCTAGTTGTAAAGCCAAATTATACAAATTCTCTAATATCTTATTCATATTTTGATAACGTTCACAAATAACTATTATATCATCTGCATATTTTAGCAGAACAACTTTAATGCTACAAATTGTAACCTCTCTGAAATTCTCTAAATTGTTAGTAAGGTTATTAAAGTAAATGTTAAATAACAAGGGGCTAAAGGGATCCCCTTGTGGTACTCTCAACCCAACATTAAAATATTTAGATAATTTACCTTTAAAAAGAATTGCTATATTTTGTCCTAAAATCATATTAATAATAGCATTCACAAATGATTCCTGAACATTAATATGGTTAAAAATATCCTCAAATTTATTATGGAGAACAGAACCATAAGCGTTCTTAATATCTAAGGTAGTAACAAATACTCCTTTGTTATTGTTGAGCTACTTTTCTACTATTGTTTTCATTACCATTAAATGATCCAAAGTAGATGCCTTTCTACGAAATCCTCTTTAATAGTCATACATTATCTTGTAACATCCATTAACTGATTGTTAACAATAGTAGAATAAAGACGATAAATTGTAAAAAGAACTACTATAGGTCTAAAGTCTTTAAACTCTTTAAGTATTGCCACTTTAAATAATAATAAGAGTAGACCTATTTTACAATCTAAAAATAAAGACATTCCATTTATCCATTCATTAAAAAATTTAGCTAACAAATTATATGTAACCTTGTTTAAATTTTTTAACAAAATTACTGGAATATTATCTTAATCTTACATTAAATTCTTTAATTTCATTACATACCATTTAACTTCTTCACCTGTAACTGTTTGAATTTTTTAGTCAACTGGAAATTTATTAGTTATATTATTCAAATTCATAGTAGTATCTCCAAAAAATGTGTTAAACATATTGCTAAAATAAGTTACTATTTTCTCTTCTGAACTGCCTTCACTAATATCTTCAATAGATTGATTATTATTAATCTTATGAAATAAATAATTGTACACTGACTTAGTTTGTAGGTTATTCACTTTACTAATAAAGGCATATTTTCTTTCTGTAAGCAGTGTTGTAGAGTTAATTTAATTTCTTTTTTGCAATTGTTAACAGCACTTGTAATTGATAGTGATTGTCATAAATTAAATGATTTCCAATTGTTGCAAAATCTATTGCATCTATATTCTTTTATTAGGTTTTTATACCTGTTATACAACTTTTTGTATTTAATATCTTTAGTTAGAGGACTATTACACCATTTAACAGGTCTACCTAATTTATCTATTAGAATTTTAAAGTTATTATATAATTGCATAAAATTATCAAAGATATTATTTTCAAATGATTTATCAATTACTAATTGCTTAGCAGTTCCATAGTGACTGTACTTAAAATCATATACAGTTT
>CADWAF010003470.1:0-25892 GCA_902984215.1 Willaertia magna | reverse complement strand
ATAAATGTTACAATAAATAATTTATTTAACGTCGTTGTTGATTAATTTCTTCTTGTAGTTCTTGTTCAATAACCAATTCTTCTTCATCATCTTCACCAAATATATTTTCACCTCCAGATTGTAATATTCTAATATCACTTCTATCTTCATCAGATGAATAATACTTTTCATTTGAAGGTAAAAAGAATAAAGCTAAAGTAAATGGATATAAATTTAAAATAGCATGAGAAGTCAAAAACAAGAAAAATGAAAGTTTTCCTAAAGAATAAGAAACTACAGTTGCAATAATTGCAAAAACTAATACAGCTATTGTGACACCATAAACTAATTTAAATTTAGATGCATATTTCATTGGTAATTCTTTCATCATTGTAACACCTCTAATTATATAATATCCTAATTGAAGAACATAAATTATAAATAAAATTACAATTGCTAATGATACATATCCAGCAAATGAAAATTCTTCAAATGAATAAGCAGGATCTGTTTTCTTACTTATTTGTGTAAAAATAAATGATAAAACTGTTAATGCCCATAATAATCCAATTAATAATATTTTAGGTAAATAAAATCCAATTATTCCTTTATCATTATCTTTTGCATAAATAGAATGTGAAAATATTAAGAAACTTAATAAAAGTACAGCTATAAATGATACTCTAAATATAATATTAATTAATGGAAATAAAAATATATCACTATAATATTGAATAATATAAAATGGATTATTATAAAATATTAATCCAAATAACATGAATGCAATCCATTTTTGTTCTGTATGCCATACTCTAAATTGTTGCTAAAATTATTTTAATAAATATTTTAAATACTTTACAATATTACTTACTTTAAATCTTGTAAATATAATAAATAAAACAAATATTAAAATTGAAGTAATTAAAAAAGCATATCTAAAACCAATTTCATATCTAGTAAAACTATCATTCATTGCAGTATATTGAAATTGTAATTTAGGTTCAAACATTCCCTTATCAGCTTGTACCCCTTGATTTAATATTCTAATTTTAGCTCTATAAAACTTATAATTAATAGTATTTAAATGAAATAAACTAACAGGAATACATTCCTCCATTACCTTACCAAAAACATCTTTTTGTGGACAATTTAACAACCTTGTATGTTTTTGTTTCTCAATCGTTAACTTTGTACCTGGATTGTCTTGTGTAATCTCTTGATTACTTCCTTCTAATTCAATCTCCATTTCTAGATCTTCTTGAAATCCAAACTTGTTTTTTGATAAAGGGCCTGGGAAGAATTTCACGGTAAAGTCAATTTCATCATTAAAAACATTTACTTCATTAAAATAGCCTACAATTTCAGTTGTACCTGAAAGTATTTGTTTAAAATCAGTTTCGTTAAAGGTTTTGATACCTTCTGTACTTCCTACAGTTTCAATTGGATCTGGTCCGAATAGTCCTGCAATGGCTAATCCTGCAAAAAACAAGGCTAGGATTAGATAAACAAATATTACAAACCATATAGGAGCAACTTCATAGAAAAGTTTAGATTTCTCAGCAGCACTTTGAATCTTAACTTTTTGCATTTATTTTTTTTTTAAATTTTTATTGATTTTAATTTTTTTTTTAATCTTAAAATAAAAGTAAGGCATGGAACGCTTTGCTGGCATCTTCTTTTTAGACACTAGGAAACTAACAAAATGGAAAACATTTAGAAATATATTAATTGAAAGTATAAGTTTGACCAAAGGGATTTGTTTTTTAAAAGAACAGGTTCATTCAAGACTTACTGTTTGCTGCAAATAGCAACTGCTTACAACAATTAAAAAAAATGTCTTCAAAGTTAGAAGAGAAAATTTATGCCATCTTTACTGAAAATCAAGACAATTCCGAAAATTCAATTTTTAAAACACATCAAATAAATTATAGTTATAAATTAAATAACAATAATACTTTACAAAAATTTAAACCAACCACCAAAATTACAAAAACTGAAAATACTATACCATTGGTGTCAACACAAAAATTAAATGATACTACTTTACAATTGTTATCTGAAATATTTACACAAAAATTAAATCAAAAATATAATAATAACATAACTGATTATCTTTACAATGAAAAAATTCATAAAATACCAATTACAGGGAAGAGAGAAAAAGTTTCATTATTTGATGATCTTTCTGATGAAGAAGAACGAAATGAAGAACTGAAAGAAAAGAATAATTTACTCTTTTCAGAAGATGAAGAAGAGGATGGAATACTCTCAAAAAAGAAGAATGAAACAAAAGAAATGATATTCTCTGATGAGAGTGAAATCTCTGAAGAAGATGATGAAGATGAAGAATCAAAAGAAGAAAAAAAGAGAAAATTTGGATATTTAGAAAATTCTGATGACGAAGAAAAGGAAAATTTATCTAAATTTATTGTTGGAGATAACTATGAAGGAGTGAATAATGAAGAAGATGAGTCAAAATTAATTAATGAAAAGGCAAAAGAAATTAAATTACAATTGGAAAATACAAAAGTTACAAAAACAAGTAATAAAAAGAAGAAAACAATGTCAGAGAAAAGAAAAATAAATAATGAATTACAAAAAATAAATAAAATACAAAAAGAAAAGAAGAAGGAAAGTAAATAGATGAATTGAGTTTTATTGAAGGATAATTTATAGTGAAACTGTTTAATGTTGGTATTCGAACTATTATTTATAAATAGTTTAAAGCAGATTGTAAATTTTTCAAAAATTCCACTGCCAAGAAAGTATTTTGTAATTTAAAGAAATAAATTTATTCATAATCACACAAGTTTGATAAACTAGATGAAGAGCTGGCACATCGTTTCCTTTTCTTTTTTTCTTTTTCACTGTTAATATCACTTAGCTCAGTACCACCCACCAAGTTGACCTCGTTCGAATTATTTACATCCTTCTTTAACTGTTTTAACTTTTGACCCATTTTCATCATTAATTTTGGATTATTTAAATCAACACCTCTTTTGCCTTCAGAGAAAATAGATTTCATAGTACTTGTACTTCAATTTGTTTCAAATATCACACGAGTCAATCGAAAAATATAAATTACATATTTCTACTTACCGCTCTTTATGAAGAACTCTTGAACTAAATGCTTCCTTAGCAATTAATGAGTCTTCAGGTTTCTCCTTTAATAAAACACCATTTTCACTAACAAAACCTTCCCCTAAAGTGTTTTTAACCCTTTCTACCTCTTGTTTTTCCTTCTTCCTTATTTTCCTATGTATATCCCTTAACTTTCTACTTGAAGAATAATCATCATGAAAATGATGTTTTTGAATTTGATATAATTTCTCAATATTTGGTAATAAGATTTCAGCCTTTTGGATATCTTCAACTTCATGTTCAATTTTATCCATAGCATTCTTTTCTTTTTCATTATCAGAGGGAACATCAAAATAGGGAGCATTATCAGTTTCTTCATATTGAAAAGTTCTTGTTCTCCACTTGATACCACTTGTACAATTATATTCATGGTTTTTAGGATCTGTATGGATAATCATTAATTCTTTACAATTTGGACATTTCATAGAAAATTTATAGATTGGACTTGATAAATAATTTCCATCTTGTTGTTTTTCAGCGTTAAATCTTGTTCCTGCTCCGATGTTACAATTACATGAAGTACAAATAGCGTTATAAGGTAATTCAAATCTTATAACTAAAATTCCTTCAGATTTTAATTTACTTGCCCTTTGTCTCAAAGGATGACTGTTTCTAAAAGAATTAATTGAATTATGTTTTTTTGGATCAAAATCGGGAGGAATATATTTATTAGTTGCCTTTCTTTCAGCCATTTTTTACAATAATATAATACTGTTCTTAAACAAATAAAACTTAAATTTTTTACAATAATTATAAAACGCATGTTCAACAAATTGTTTACTGTTAGATGGAGTTTTCATCGCTATCAAGTTCTAACAAAACCATTCTCATTTACTTTCTTTGATGTTCTTCTAAGCCACACTGACAAATAAAACAACCAACCCTTAGCAGTTGTTTCAATCTATTACTTCAAGCAGCAGCAGTTTTAATTTTAATTTTTTAAATAAAAAAAAAATGGTAAGTAAAATCTAACCTTAAGAAAGAAAATTAAAAATATTCGTTTGTTATTAACATTTAATCAAATAAAACACAGTCTGAACCATTATCACCTAGAAGTCCACCAAGAAGTCCTCCACATTCACCTGGAGGCGGAAATCATTATCATGGAGGAGGTTCCCCAAGAAGATATGATGATAGAAGAGATGATTTTAGAAGAGACGATATGAGAAGAGATGATTTCAGAAGGGATGATATGAGAGATGATTACAGAAGAGATGACAGAGATGATAGAGATTACCGTGATTATAGAAGAGGTCCACCACCACAAGAAGTTTATAACATGGAAGAACAAGAAAAGAAAGCTTCAACTACACTTTTCGTTGGACGTATTCCTTATCAATTCACAGAAAAGGAAATTAAAGAAAAGTTTGATAAGTTTGGAGAAATTACAGAAATTACTCTTGGTGTTACTCAAAACGGACGTTCATTAGGATATTGTTTCATTAAGTTTAAGAATAGAGAAGATGCTGAACAAGCCTTTGATGCAGTTAAGAATGGAGTTATTCCAGGAGAAGAAGGAGCTAGTTGGAGAGTAGATTTTGATATTGGTAAAGATAAAAAGAGAGAACTAGGATTCCCAGGAAGAGGTAGAGGAAGAGGTGGAAGAAGATTTGGAGGTCCACCACATAGAAGAGGTCCACCTGGAGGAGGTGGTGGCAGATATAGTCATCGTTATAGTCCATATCATAGAAGATCTCCACCTTATGGAAGAGGTCCTCCATTAAGTCCTCGAAGAAGTCATTCTCCACCTCCACCATATTCTGGAGGAGGAGGTAGATTTAGAAGAAGATCTCCACCACCAATGTCACCACCTAGACATTATGGAGGAGGTAGAAGATCTCCACCAGGTAAGTTTTTAATTTAATTATGAAAGTAGATTGACTTTTTTTATTAACTCAATTGAATGTAAAAATTATTGGGAATTGTAGGTCCACCAAGCCCACGTCAATATTAATGTAAATTGCTGAGTAACCTAAAGATGTAATATAATAAGAGATGATAGTAGAACATCTTGGATTGAAAATAAAGAATGAAAGAAATTATGAGAGTGAATTTTCTGAATAATGAAAGAAGATTAATAGAAAAAATCTTAGTCGGAAGTTTTCAAATGGATCTCTTACTTCTGATATTCTTATGATTTTGATAATATTCTGATTAATTCTTGTATATTCGGATCATTGATATGATTAGAGCATAAATATTAATCTTCTTTGTCTAAATCTATGGAATCTAAATTTTACATCAATCTAATAGATTTTTTGAATTCTAAAACAACACACAGAATTACTTTACAAAGAATTTATTTTTTGGTGAGTTGTATTGGGAGTACTATTGCAATGACACCTGCAGCTATTAAAGCTACAACTATAAGTATAATTATAAAACAAACAAGTAATATACATTTCATACTTCTTCCTTTGTCAGCTAATTTCTTAGCAGTCTTCAGATTTTTAACACCTTTTTCTACATAGTCCACACTCCTTAATACATTGTCCTCAATGTTGTCTATTAAATCTTGTTGCATCATAATTAACGTGTGAAGGTCCCTGAACATATCTTGTAATTCATTCATTGACATTTCTAATTTCTTCAAATCTTCATGTGTTTCCTTAATTTCTTGGTATTTTGCTTTTACAGTGTTGTCAGTTGATTTCTTCAAAAGGAATTTACTATAGATGGTATCCATATCAACACCACTTTCCATTATTTGTTCAACTTCATCCTCTTCGTACATGTAGCTCAAATTTCTCTTTAAATCTTCTTCGTATG
This sequence comes from Willaertia magna, assembly GCA_902984215.1. Taxonomy (NCBI): domain Eukaryota; phylum Heterolobosea; class Eutetramitea; order Acrasida; family Naegleriidae; genus Willaertia; species Willaertia magna. The sequence goes on along the minus strand of CADWAF010003470.1, from coordinate 20,003 downwards.
TTGATTTACAGGCGGCCTGTATTCCATTAAATCGTTGAACGACAGTAAAGAATTCCTGTGTTAAGGTTGATTGTTGATTTTCTCTCATTCTTCTTTCTGCACAATTTTCAGGCAATTTCTTGATATCTCTTCCCATCTTTTCTAGTTGAGGTTTAACAGTTTTTAACTCCTCTTCAGTTTCCTCAATTAAAGAGTCGTATTGTTGTTTGAGGTCTAGATACTTTTTATTATTTCCAGTCTTAGGGATAGCTCTAAGACTTTCAAATGTTTTGTTTATCTTTGTTGCATTGGTATCTATTTTTGCTATTGCTGTCTTAATTTCGGACACTTGTTCAAAGAAGCTTGAAACAAACTCAGAGTCTTCTGGTATAAGTTTTCCGTTTGCATATCCGCCCTCACCTGTTTCTAAATCTCTAAGTTCTATATCAGAAACATCTTGAACATTATCTCCAGCTCTTCTCTTAGATTTAGGATAGCCTTAAGAAATCAGTGTTCTAAAGCTCACTTACCTTCAAGTCTCTTATTCTATCATTCATTTTTTCTAAGGGATGATAAGACATTAAGTCTTTTGGCGCTTTTTTTCTATTACTAAAATCTTTTTGGAGGCAACGACCTTTTAAACCTTTCTATTTTTCTTCCAGAATTACGTTTTATTCTGTTGTTGTTGAATTTCCAGTTGAAAATTATTCACTTGAGATTGTCTATCTCTATAAATTAGTTTCAATATAGCATCTCTTCTTTCAGACGGGTCAGTTGATATTATTTTGTTTATTGGAGCTAGCTTTCTTTGTTGGGTGAAATAAGTAAGCTTATCTTGTTTTGTTTTCAAACCAGGGCTTGAAATATCAGGTAATATATCTCTATAAATTGATTTTGTTTCTTCTTTTATAACCTTACCGTCAACAGTTGATTTGTGCAATTGACCACCATCAAAATTGATATCTGGTTTTTTTTGAAGTTTAAACTGTTTCCTTTTTGGAAGTACATACAATGGATTTTTACTCATCCCAACATATTCCTTAAATTTCATCACATCCTTTGTCAGCTCTTCAGTATTATACACGCCATTATAAGCATTATCATTTGATTTTGGAGGGCTAGATCTTGATGTAAATGGTTTGAAAAAGTTGTTATATTTAGGAGCCTCAGGAGGAAAACTTGTAGAAATAACTCGATTATATTTCTTCGTAGAATTTTTAGGCTTTCTTTCTACAAACTTTATTATATTTGGTTGATCTTCATTTACTTCCAGTAATGTAGATTCATGAAGTACAAACATCATCTTTTTTTGTTCTTCATTCTATTAACATCAAACTTTTAATTAAATTTTTATTTCCTCATCTTACTTACTTCTATTAAGGTTCTATGCCATCGTTTTTTCATTTCATGTATTTGATGTTGTAATTGAATCCTTTCTATCCCGCTTACTTGATCAGCTTTCTTAATGGTATCTTCCAGTAAATGTTTTTGTTCTTTTAGGATAGCATCAATTGGAGACCCATTTTGTTGGAATAGTTGATGTTTAAATGGAGATATTGGTGGCAGTAATTTTTCCTTCTCCATTATTTCCGATAATCTATTCATAACTCTTTCATTGTTCTCCTTTGCACTTTCTGGTTTTACTATTTCAACTAAATCATTGTTCTTATTTTCTCTTTTGTTATAATTTACCATAACGTTGATCATCTTGCAGTCATTATTTTTAAATAAAATTCCATTAAAAAAAATTTATTATAAATATATTATTTATTTTGATTTTCGAAAATTTTAAACTTAAAATATAGTTTAAATTTACTAAAAAGGTTTACAACACTTAATTTTCCTGTTTCAGGAAGATTAATTTTAATTTTTCAACAATAAAATTATTTATTTAATTTCAAATAAAAATGAGTAAAGTTGATAAGAAAAAGAAAGAAAAGAAATCTAAATTTCAAAAGTTTTTGTCTGATCAACAACAAGGAAATCCAAGTGTTAATAAAAGTAATTCAACAGAACAACAAAATGTTGAAATTGGTCAACGAAGATTTGATATGTTGAAGGCACATTTAAACCCAACAAATATTCAACAAAAAGTTCCAGAACAAGAAAATAAGAAAGTAGTTACCACTAATTCTACAACTACTACCACAGACAAAGAACCTACTAAATTAACAGAATCGGAACAAGCAAGTACCTTTTCGCAACAATTATTTACATATACTTCTCCTTTTTCACCTAAAGAACTAAAACATTATCAAAAAGTTTTACAAGCCATGAAACAAAGACCTGATCTTTTCCATCCTTTCGATTTAGATTTTAGTAGAAAAGAAAAATTAGATTTAAATATTGAAAGAGTAAGTTTAAATTTAATTTGGAGATATTTTAAAAAACAATTAGATGAAATATTTAGTTTTAGAAAAGAAATGTTTTTCAATGGATACAGTTGAGCATGATATTATGTCACATTTTGCTGCTACCGCTGCTGTAGCAAGTTTTAGTAATGATTTATCTACTAAAATATATTTACAATTTAATTTCTGGGGTGGAAGTTTATTAAGTTTAGGAACAGAAAAGCATCGTAAATATATTGAAAAGATTGATAATTTAGAATACATGGGATGTTATGGTTTAACTGAGTTAAGCCACGGATCGAATGTAAAAGGAGTAACAACTACAGCTACTTATTGTAAGGAAAGTGGCACATTTGAGATTAATTCACCTAGTTATGAAGCTTGTAAGTGGTGGATTGGAAATACAAGACATTGTCATTTTGCTTTAGTGTATGCTCAATTAGTTGTTGATAATGTCAATCATGGAGTTCATTGTTTTATTGTACCTATAAGAGATGTCAATACTAATGAAATATTACCAGGAGTAGTTGTTGGAGATTGTTCTGTAAAAGAAGGTTTAAACTTTTTAGATAATGGATTTTTGATGTTTAAGAAAGTACATATTCCAAGAGAAAACTTATTAGACAAGCATGGAGAAGTAACTTTAGAAGGAAAGTATGTCACTCCTTATAAATCCGCTAATCAAAGGTTTGGAGCAATGTTATCTAGTTTAACAATGGGAAGATCTGTGTTAACTGGAGGTTCTTGTACTATATTAGCTAAATGTTTAACAACATGTATTGGATATTCATTTGAAAGAAGACAATTTGGCATTTCTAATAGACCAGAATATCCTGTAATTAATTTCCAATCACAACAAAATGAGCTTTATCCAATGTTAGCACAGTACTTTGCTTTTAAATTTGGCGCAAACCATGTATTGTATTTATATGCTAACAGAACTCCTAATAATTCTCAAGAATTACACGTCACAAGTGCTGGTTTTAAGGCATACATTTCTGATGTAGTTGAAACTAATTTAGTTAAATTAAGAGAAAAATGTGGTGGTCTTGGATATGCTTTATATAATCGTATTGCTGAGTCTATATGTAACCATGATATATTCAAAACATTTGAAGGAGATAATGTAGTATTATTACAAGAAGTTTCCAAGTTCATAGTAGGTGATTATAAGAAAACTACTGAACAAAAGTATTCAAATATATTCTCTTCTGTTGGATATTATGTTTTGGATTCACTTAATAACACTGCAAGAAATAGAAATTTAAAGAATTCACAACAGTTATATGACCACAACTATTATTTATCATTATTCCAATTTAAATATGAAAGACAAACCCAAAGTGCAGCACAAAGACTTAGAAATATCTTAGAGGGATTAAGGTCAACCGCTACAACACAGAAAATACCTAAATCACAAAAGAAAGAAATAGATTCCTTTAATGCTTGGAATATGGTCCAATGTCAACTAATCGAGGCATCAAAAGGATATATAGAATTTACATTATTAAACTTATTCCATAAGAAAGTAGAAGAATGCACAAACAAGAATGTTCAAAAGTTACTCAAGAAACTACTTAATATTTTTATTATTTGTTTAATTGAAAAGAATTTAAGTTATTTCTTGACTCATGAAGTAATTAAACCAGAAACTGGAAAATTAATTATTAAGGAAAAGGCTAAACTTATTTCTCAATTGACCTATGAAGAAGTTATTGATATAGTTCGTTCGTTTAATCTAGATGAATTATTCGTTCCAGCACCTATTGCCAACTACTCAAACTTGATAGATGGAAAAGTTTCTACTATTCCTTCTCCAGTTTATCCTAATGTACTTAAACATGCTCTTAAAAGCCAGGCTTTCGGAAATGCAAACGAAGAAAATTTAGGCTTAATGCAATAAATATTTGGCGCCAAAATATAACCGCCAAAATTTTCGTTTTTAAAAACATCACTAAAAAATGCGAAATATGTCTCTTGAATCGAAACGCAGACAAAAACAAATTCAAGACAATATTGATAAATATAATTTAGCTCTGGAAGAACTTAGGAATAAAGAAGAATTTGGAGATGAAAGATCACTAAAAGAATTAGAATTAACATTAAATATTGTTAAATATCTTTCTCAATTTGTTAGCGGAGAGGATGAATTTGCCTTTGATGCTCGTGGGGATATACTAGAAAATTTTCTGATGAGTTATTATGAAAGATTGTCTTTATGTCCATCGTTACGCGAAAATGTTATGTTTTGGGATATGTGGTTACTGTTTGCCGAAGAGCATGCAATTGAACCTAATTTACACACACAAGCATTAGTACAAATAGCTCCACTGTATCCAAGAGTTTATGAAGTTTGGGCAGCTTCAATGAGACGAGCAAATGACATTGAAAAGGAGGGAGAGGTGTACGAATGTGCCAGAAGGAATCAATTGCCTTTTACTGGTATTCTTTCACAATTAGAGCAGGAATACTTAAAACTTATTGACCATTCATCTATTAGTCAAGTTATAACTGAACAAACAAGTAAGCATGTCACTGAGTTAACCTCTGGACCAATCACTTCAAATTATACAACTAGTCACACTACTAATTCAACAGGAAGTGTTCACACGCCTGAACCAACTACCTCAAGGAAATTTATTCATTCCTCTCCAACCCTTACAAAAGTTGGGTATGATAAAAGTTTATTGTTTAACGGGTTCGAAGAATATTCATTTGAAGAATTGAGGTCTATGGATCCAAGATATGCAAACTCTAAACCTCAAACAGAACAAATACAACAAATAGAAGAAGATTTGGATCAAGAAGGTGATATGATGTTAGAGGAAACAAACCCTTTTGAACAAACTGCAGTTATTCCACGAAAATCTATTGTCCCATCTACACCAACCACTTTTGCAAAAAACACTATAGATGACATGTTTCAAGGTGAAATAGATTGTGAATTGGAAAATAATTACTTTGAACAACGAAAGATGAGAAAAAACAATAATCAAGAAGATAAGAAAAGAAAAAGAACATCACAAATTGGATTTTCAATACATGAGGATTCATCTATGGATAAAAAAGTGAAACCATCAATTGGAGGAAGTCTATCGACAAATACTAAACAAACAGACTTACCTCAACAAAAAACATTAACAAATAATCCAACAAATATTACCATAAAACCAAGGAAATCGTCTATAGCCCCCTCTAGGCTCACTAGAGGTAGATCATTAAGTGCTTTCCATCAATTCAACCATGATGAAACTGAAGAGAGTACGTTTGTTTTTTTAGAACAAACAGAAAATGTGTCACAAACACTCCACTTTAATCCCACTGAGCCATCGCCCTCAAGTGACAATGGTAAATTAAAAGAAGATATTAAGAGATATATTTCCAATAATATTGTAAACCCATTCCAAACTGAAGTTAAAAATATTTATTCGAATATCTTAAATCCTAGTAATTGTTTCGGAGATAAACGTATAACTAATTGCAGATCATCATCAGCACCTGATTTGAATTCAATACTTAATGAATTATTAAAGAAGAAGAAGAATCCAAATTCGTATGATCCTAACAACCTGTGTATTAAGCTGAGTAGCAAAACCTACCTAGTAGAGAACAAAATATCTCATCATATTTTACAAATACAGGATATAAGAGGAAAAGAAAGTGGTACATCAGAGAGTTCACTTGCCTTAAAATTTAAGGGACCTTATGACCTCTATGAATATTACATAGCTGACCAAATACAAAGAAGAGTTAAGGACGTAGACGCCCACAGATTTTTATTTATACAACGAGTGTACATATTTGAAAAGAGTACTTTAATAATAGAAAAATTAGTTAACAATATAACTTTACAGGATACATTAGATCTAGGAGCAAAATTTGATGAATTGTTGATAGTTTATTTTTTGAGTGAAATGTTGAAAATTATACAGAACTTACATCAAGCCCAAATGCTACATACATGTTTTACGCCCAAGAATTTAATTCTTTTGAATGAAGAGGGAGAACTGTCTGATTGGGGTATAAATGGTGGTAGAGGGTGGGATTCTAAGGGATTAATGTTAATAGATTATTCAAATTCTATTGATACGTCTCTATTTCCTAGTAACACAATTTACAAATCCAACACCAAGCCCAGCAATACAATTGAACGTTTTGATGCACTTAATTCTTCTGGACCTTGGAAACACCAAATAGATACATTTGGAGTATGTGAAATAGTTCATAAATTATTATTTAAAAAGAATATGGAAGTGACAAAGAAACAAGAAAAGTTTTGTCTGAAAGAAAATATAAAAAGATTTTGGAGGTATAAAGATTTGTGGGCAAAGACTTTTGATGAACTTTTAAATACAAAAGAACCTAACTATGGTTCCTTAATAAGTGACTGTGAAAATATATTAAATGAAAGAGGTGAGGCAGTGAAAGGTTTGTTTTTAGGCTTTATTGTTTCAATGGTTACAAAAAAGAAAGAAATAACACAGTAAGTTGTGGTATTTCAAAAGATTTAATCATCATCGCTTTTTGATTGGTTAATAAATGTAAAATTATAAAATACTTACTCAAATAATCCTTTTGAAACTGAAGTGGTGCTTTGATTTTGTTTAATATAAGTATCAACATCAAATAATCCTGATTTAATAGAATCAGTTGTCACATTTGAGAATAAATCATCTAAATCGCTCTTTGTAGTTTTAACAGTAGTGTTACTGATTGAACTAGTTTTGTTTGAAGAAAATAATTGATTATTGTCATCTTTAATATCTAGTTGATCTAAATCTAAATCATCGTCAAATAAAGAATCTAAATTATCTTGTTTTTTTACTACTTTCTTTTGTTCAAATTCAATTTTTTCTGGAATGTCATCAACTTCTTCACCAAATACATTTACTTTTTTCTTTTTTTCTTCAACTTGTTGTTCAATTGTTTGATCTTCCTCTTTTGATTGATTATTATTTTCTTCTTCTTGTCTTTGTAATGCTAAAAATTCAGATTCTAATTTTCTCTTTTCCAATTCTTCCATTCTTCTAAAATTTTCTTCTTCTCTTGAAAGAATTTCATTTCTTTGTTTTTCTTGTTCAATTTTCTTTTTCTTTTCTTGTTCTTCCTTTTTCTTCTTTACCTCTTCTTTATAACCTAAAGGATCAAAAGACGCTTCTTCAAAATCATCGGAATTCATTTTTTATTGGAATGTTAAAATAAAGAATAAAAGAATATTAAATCACTCTTTCTTAATAGAAAATAATAAATAATAGCAACAATTGGAGCAGCAGTCATAGTTGATCTATGAATAATATACTTATTATTAGAATGAAATGTATCATCAAAATGATTTAATTTACCAATTGACACCTTCTCTTCTTTATTATCTTTTAAAATAATCTTTTTTGTTTCATTTTCATTATACATCCAAATGAAATGAACAAGATCTGCCTTAAACTCAAATCCTTTCTTTTTATTATTATTAACATCTCCTTCCGATTGTAAATAAAATCTTACATTTGCCTTACCATCACTTCCAGTCTTATTTCTTTCAATTTCATTCTTTTCAAATTTTACTTTTTTTAATTCTTTAATTTCATTCTTTTCTTTTAATTGATTAAGAAAATCATTGGTTAGTGGATCCATTCTTTGTGGGTCTTTATAGAGATTATAGTAAGTGTAGAGAGGAGCAATTATTGACAATGCTAAAACGGAATTTGCAATGAATTGTAATTTCTTGTTTGGTTGTTGTTGATTTCTTTGCAATATTCTATTAATTAATAAATTTCTAGACATTTTTTTTTGATTGACAATATTATTGTAAAGTAGTTTTAAAATAATTACAACAATCAATGCTTATTAATTATTCTTAATTTATTCACTAGATATTAGTTATTTCTTTTAATAACGAATCAACTTCTGAAATATTAAGAACATCTTCCTCTAATAACAATTGTTGCGTAGAATCAACAAACAACCCCTCACAACAACAAGAAGAAGAAATAGAACCACTGTTATTATTATTTTCAATTAAACCATTCAAAATAAATTCCATTTCCTTCATTAAATCTCCATGAAATATTTCTATACGTTTAAATTTATTTCCTAACATTTTTATACCTTGTAAATGTTTCCTTAATATTTCTAATAACAGTATATTATTTACAAATATATTACTTTTTATAATATTTATTAATACTTTAGAAGATACTATAAATGGAATAATAATTTGTGATGGTAATATTTTAAAATATTCATTTTCAATAACATTTCCAATTTCATTACAAATAGAAATAATTAAATTTAATTGTGTTTTATCAATCATTAAAATACAAAGTAGTTTCAACATATTTTTAAATAAAAATGTAAATAATTCAATTTCAAATTTCTTTTTTAATTCATTTTTACAATCAATTTTAATAAATAATAAAATTTGATTTGTAATATTTTCAATTGTATTTAAATGTTTATTTAAATTTTCTTTTGTAAAGGATTCTTTTGGAAATAATTCATTTAAAAGTGATTCATTATTATTGTAATAATTATTATTAGAAAATAATTTTATAATATCTGGTATTTCTTCTAAAATAGATAAAAATGGTAAATTAAATAAAATTGTATTATTTCTGTCAATAGCAATTGCATGATTAATTTCTAAATTAGCATATTGATTTAATTTAATTAACATATTTTCTATTGGTTCTAAATTTGGTATTTTCTTTTTTAACTGGTCAATTGAGAAATTCATTGAATTTAAATAAAATTGTGCTTCTTTATGTTTACCATGATTTGAAAGACTAAAACTTAGAAAGTATTGAGTAGCTATGACATGGTAATTATTCCAATCATAAGATACTAAATTTAGTAATGTTTTAGCACTTTCTAGAACGTGTTCTATTCTTTTGTTATTTAAAGAGTTACCTAGTCTTTGTTCTATATTTGCATGAACTGAATAGAGTAATGCTTTTCTTTCAGTTGTCAGATTTTCAAAATTTGCTGTTGAAATTAAAAAATCAAATACTTTTGTTGGCATAACGATTGGCGTTACTAATTTAAACATTTCAACTGTTTGTTTTTGTAAAGATATCAATGACAATGTAACATTTTGTTTTATAATATTCCTTTCACTTAAATTTACTCTAAACATTTCTTGTTCATTAATTGTTGTTGTAGATAATGAGTTTACATTATTATAGGGTTGATATCTGTTTTTACTAATAGATGTCTTTCCGATACTTTTCTTCTTTTTAATTATTTCATAAACACATTGTAAACCTTTTCTTTCACAAGTACTACAGGAAGGTAGTTTTTTATCACATTTCTTATGTACTTTTCTACAATGCTCGCATGAATTACATGCCAGTGTTTGTGTTGCTGTCACTAATTCCATTTTTTCTTTGTAAAGAAAGTGTCAACAAATAAGAGTTGTGCTAATTATTAAAATTGATTTATTCAAGATAGATAGAATCCATAGAAGCTACACCACTGGCAACACCACCATCTTGATGTGAAGCTAATTTAGTTCTTAATAAATAACCTGCATTAGTATTTACAACAACACTTGAATCATTTCCTAAATGAATACAATAAATACCTAATTCACTGATACATTCACCACTTGAAATTTCTCCTTTTCTTACAATTTCTTTATAATGTCTTCTTGGTTTAATCTTTTTCATTAGGATATAAGTATATTTAATTGTATTATATTCTTCAGTTGATTTTAATTCATTATTAACTAAAATCTCTAAATAACTCTTCATCTTTTCTCCGTAGACTAAATTACCACCACCTTCTCTTTGAGGTTTTAAAACGTAATCATCTTCATGTTCTATTGCATCTTTAATGATATTTAAGTTTTCTTCTTCTAATGAATAAATACCTGTAAATACTTCCTTAACAGCCTTAACATCTTGTTTATTTAAATATTTCTCTAAAACTGAATCATTATACATAACTTGTTGTATCTTCTTTGTACCAACTAATTGAATACCAACAGATGGACATTTAATTGCTGAAGAATATTCTACTTGTCTTCTTACTTCCCAATCTTCATCTTTAACATAATCATCTGGTGAATATCCCGATCTGAAATAAACAACACTAATTGGATACTTTCCATCTACAACTAATGTAGGTTGTTCATTATCACTATCTTCTACTAAATTAGTATTACCAACTAACTCTTGTAAAGTACGTCTAATAACAAATACTCCATACTTCTCAACAAGGGAAAGTTCATAAGGCTTTTGATCTCCTATATTTCTTTCACCTTCTTGTACAATAAAAAGAACATAGAATTTAGAGAATTTAGAATTCACTTTACTTGAAAGAAATACGTTATGACTTGCATTCATAATATCAACAATCTTTTCAAATGAATTATTTGGTAATAAAGGTTTATCTGTCATTCTTCCTTTTTCTTCATTTTCAACAATTTTATCTTCTTCTGGAACATATTTCTGTAGATAAGAATGTAATTTATGGGTGATTGGTGAAAGAGCTCCGAATGCAGATGATATTGTGTTTAATTCAACTTGTTGTGGGATTTCTTCTTTTCCTTGATCTTCAACGTGTAACATATAATCGGATCTGTGAATTGATAATTGATAAGATGATTTAGTTTTAGGAAATGTTTCATTATATATTTCTAATAATTTTTTAACAAAATTATCATAATGTGCAACAGATTCTAAAGATTGATTAATAAAAGAACTATCTCTACTCATTTTGTCTACTAATGCATTTAAAATTGGTGTAATATAAACCACTTTATCATATGCTTTCTTTGATATACTTGTTGGAGTTAAAGTAAATGGTATTGGTTCTACTTGATAGGAATTACCCTTTTGAATTTTCATAATCAATCCATTGCATATTGCATAACTTTGGGCTAACTCAGCCAATGCTAATCTTTTGGACATTTTTAATTATATTTAAAATATTGGTTTATGCTCTTCATTCACTTAAGTGGCCAATAGTGCACCCTCTAGAAAGGAAAAATTTTGGATTGTGGAACATGAGGACTGTTTAATGGGGTTTGCTTTTAGGTTACAAGTTTAATGTCACGCATTCTGCTTCTGTTGCCTAGATTTTAATTTTATGTGATTAATTTACTTTGTTAGTACAATTATTCCACGAGATTTTTAATAAAATTATTATTTTTTAAAAAATTATTAATTTCAGCCCATCAAAAAAATTGTCAAAGGCCTTGCAAAAAAAAATTAATAAGCACTCACTAAGCACTCAAGAATAAGAGAGATCATTTGCAACTTTATTCTTATTATAATCGAGTAACTGATAATGAATCCAAATAATGCCAACAATCCGGCTGTTAACTCAGCCAACCAAAATAATATACTGCCAGACATCATTCGACAACAACAAAATTTAAATCAACAAAATCAAAATAGTCTTCCGGACTATGTAAATAATCTCTTGTTGAATGTGGCAGCCACCATAAGAAACAATCCCAACGAAACCTTCAATCCCACTATTCCACAAACAAACACCAACAATAATGATTTCATGAAGCAATCTAGTCATTTAGTAGACCATCAACCATTACCTAATATTATACAGTCAACTAAAATAGAGGATGCAGAACTTGCTCTCCATCAAATGTTACATCAATCACAAAATCCAACATTACAAAATCCTCAAGCTACCATTCCGAGTAATACAGTAAATTATTCAAATATTGCAAGACAAGCCCCAATGGGAATGTCACTTCCACCAAATAATTCTTCAATTCAACAAAATCCTCAAGATGCTTTAATTCAGCAAAATCAAAGAATGGAAGAATTGTACAATTTACTTAGAGAAGAAGAGGAGGAGCAAAAACAACAACAACAGCAACAACATCAAGTTTCTTTACCTTTGGTCCATCCAAACAATGTCACTCTTAATCCTCAAGCCCATGTAGTAATGCAACAACATAACCCAAATCAACCAACTACTCTCCCACCACACCACCAAAACCAACTTCAAAGAAATACAACAAACCCAAATATTATACCTCAACAAACAAACCCAAACGCTTTTTACTTTGGGGATGTGACGGAATATGAAGGTGCAGATGAGGAGGCTACAGACTTTCTTCAGGGAACTAACACCCAAGACCCTTATTTTCTTGGTCAATTGCCGACTCAAATGCAAGGCAATGAACGAAGATTTGCTACCAAAGCTAAAAAGCCTTCTCCCCCAACAACAATGATATTTCATACAAACCAAAATGTAAATGGTAATGCAATGAATAATGCCATAAATAATGCAATGAATCAACAACAAAACGTAATCTTAGGACCAGCAACTTCCAATCCTAATAATGTAATGATGCATCATATTCCTAATGTATTGAATACAAATCCACCTGTTATGACTCAAAATGTAGTTGGTACAGAAAATCCTCCACCTGAGACTAATGAACAATTAATTCAAGAAATTACTGAGGACCAATTAATGCATTGTCATTGTTGTGGTCGTAGTAATTTGGAAGTATCTTTCAAAAAGAATTACTCAATCCATGAAGGAAATATAGAATCTTATAGAGCTACTTTTCCTCAAAACTCTCATATCATTGGTTTAGGAAGTGTTTGTGCTACATGGTAAGTTATTACTTTTACATAGTTTCAGTATGTTTTATTTAAATAATTTCCCTTTAGTTATAACAAACAATGGAGATTCCAAAGAGGTTTATGTAAGTTTTTTTTATTTTTACCTCCCAAATTAACAATAATACCATAACGTTATTTACAGATGACCCTTCAAAGGCCAGAAGAGCAAACCCAAGAGAAGGCTTAAAAAACCCACCAAAATTAAAACAATTAAAAGATGAAGAAGATGGTGGGAATGTAACTTCTCCAATCTCAACATCAAGTGCACCTAATTGGAGTAAACAAGGAGGTAGTAATAGTCAACCTGGTACTCCAACAAGTAATACTTCATCTCAAAAGAAAAGAAAAAGAAAACAATCTACTTCTTCCTTGACAAGTACACCAAAAGAAGATACTATAGGCAATCAAACAGACCTAACAAATGCGACAACATCTTCAGAAAATGAAAATATTTTACTTTCTCTCACTCCAGAGGCTATTTTAAAGAAGAAAAGTAAACAATTGGCTTCTGTTAAGGCTCTAGTTCCAGGATTGATTGAAAAGAAACCAAAAACACCAAATGAGCTTTCACTTATCGTTCAATATTTTCAAAACCAACTTGATTTAAATTCACAACAACACCCTTTCTATTCAACAGCTATAAAATTATTAATCAATGATCAAAATCAAAATTATGATATAATTTTTAAGACATTTACAGAAAGATTACAACAAAAAATTAATAATGAACAATTTATAATACGTTCAATGAAAGTTAGAGCTACAGATAGATTTGGAGAAGTAGTACTTGTAGATTTAGATGATTTTTACTTTCAAGAAATGAACCTAAAAGATGGCGATTCTATTCGAGCAATAATTGATTTAACTAATTAATATTACTCATAATATTCACAATAATTTGTACATCAATTATTTATTGGTTATTTTACAACATTTAGTAATTTATTCAATTACTTTAATGTCTTTTCCAGAATGTTGGAAAAAACAACAATCAAACAACACGTGTCACAATAAAAATACTTTTTAAAAAAAAAAGAAATGAAGAGATTTCATTCGATTCTATTACTTTTAATCATTTGTTGTTTTGTATGCCTTGTTCTTTCTGCAAAGGAATCATTATATGATGTTCTAGGAGTAAAAAGAAACGCTTCTAGTTCCGAAATAAAATCAGCTTATCGGAAGCTAACAATGTTATACCATCCCGATAAAAACCGACATAAACCTCAAGAAGAACAACAAAAGATTAAGGAAAAGTATCTTAAAATAACAAAAGCCTATGAAGTATTATCAGATGACAAAAAGAAGGCTAATTACGATAGATTTGGAGTAACCGATGAACAAGATCAACCTAGTCACGATGGAGATGCATCTCCATTCTTTCATCATTCTTCAGGCGATGGTGATCCTTTCTCTTTCCACTTTGGAGGAGGTAGCCCATTTGATGATATTTTCAGTCAATTCTTTGGTGAATCTGCTTTTTCCGGTTTTGAAGGCTTTCCAAATCATCATCAACAACAACAACAAAAGAGAAGTGGAGGTAAAAGAACAGTAAGGCAAACTGTTACTACAACTGGACCAGATGGTAGAACTACAACCACTACATATGTTTATGATTATGGAAGTGAAGACGACAATGAGGGAGATTCTATCTTTTCCTTCTTTTAAATTTTTTTATTTAAGATTAATTTTTATTTAAATTTATTTCATTAAATAATAAGGCGAATGAATTATTATTTATAATCAACCAATCTAATGTGTAAATTGAGAGATTTTTGTAAATTATAAAATTAATATTTTGTGTAAATTAATTCAGTGGTTTGTTGGAGTACAATTTCTAATTAATTAATGAAGAACAAAAACAAGTTGTCAATTTTTGAACCCAAAACAATCACATGTTGTCAATTTTTAAAAGTAAAAACATTTAAAAGATTTAAAGATAGTAAAGAAAAGTTTAGACAAAATGCATTAACTATGATTGATAAAAAGATGAAAGAATTAAAAGGTAGTAATAGTGAATTGTCACAAGATGAAGATTTACTTACATTATTGTTAAATGCTGGTGTATTGAATGTTGAAAATGAAAGTGATAGATTGTCAGTAGATGAATTACTATCAGCTATATTTATTATTTTCTTTGCAGGTTTTGAAACATCTAGTACTTCATTAAATTTCATGTTTCGTTTATTAGCAACTCATCCAGATGTACAACAACGAATCCATGACGAGATTGACCAAGAAATTGAATCTATTGATGATTTAACATATGAAATTGTGACTGAAAAACTTCCATATACAACATCTTTTATTAAGGAAGCTTTAAGAGTTAAAACTCCTGTCCCTGGTTCTTCTAGAATAGCTCACAAAAACGAAACAATTAGTGGTATACCTATTCCAAAGGGAACTCTTGTAAATGTTAATGTAATCTCTCAACATTACTATGCCTTAGATGGAAAGGATGAATTTAAACCTGATAGATTTTTAGTTAATAATAATAGTAACACTGATAAAAACGATAACAATGAAGTAGATTCAAAGTATGAAAGTAGTAATCCAATGGGTAACTTATCAATTGATTTCTTAAAAGAAGAAATTGCACCTTTTTCAATAGGACCTCGTGATTGTGTTGGTAAGAGAATGGCATTATTAGAAATTAAAACTATTTTAATATTCTTTTTAAAACAATTCAAGCTAGTTGTCCCTGCAGACATTGAAAAAGAGCAAAATGAAATTAAAGAAACCTATATTATTACTAGAACTACAGACAAACCATACTTAATTGACTTTATTAAAAGAAAATAAATCAAGCACCAACAACATTGTAAATTAAAGAAATAAAAACCAAAACGAATTTTTAGAAAAACTAAAGAGTAATTGTAATTTTTAATTTTGTCTCCACTGAGCTCTAAATAAGACAGTGTGAATCAACAGTTTTCACAACAAATATGGTTTTAAATTCATCAAAATTAGAAAGAATTATTTTAAAATTTTATAAAATAAAAAATAGATTAAACAATGCAAGTACAAACAACAAACTTAGCATCAAACGAACAACAACAACAACCAAAGACTCCAATCACTCCAAAAACACCAAGCTTTGGTAAGCCTTCTCAAGATGAATCTGTTCCTCCATTTTGTAGATCATATAAAGTTATTGGTAAGAATAAGGTTGGAAAAGTAGTTTTGAGAGAATTTGAAACTATGGAATGCGACGGAGCTGTTGTTATTGAAGGTTTCCCATCCGAAGAAGGAATGACTGCAATAATGACTGCTAACTATATAATCAAAGTAAGTGTTTTAACATAATGAAATAATCTAATTAAAAATTATTAGCAATTAAAACTTCCATTAGTTGGTGATATTGTTTCTCCATATTTCCAACCATTAGGTGTTGTCAGAGACGGATTAGTAAGTATCAATTAAATTTATTATTAAGCTAATCATTTTCACATAGCCTTCACATGGTATTAGAATTTATGGTAACAAGAAAATAGTTGTATTTGTTTCCGAATATGAAATTAGAGACCCAGAAATTCAAAATGTAAGTAAATTTAATTAATAATCTTTTATTAAACTTTATATAGGATATTATTGACGCAATTTATGATTTCTGTACTAGACATAGAGCAAAGGCATTGATTTCAGTAGATGGATTAGATGTAGATCCAACTCAAAAGAAATCTGCAACTGACGATATTAAAATTGGTATTACTGCAGGAGCTGGAAATGAAGACGAAGAGGAAGATGAGGAAGGTGGAGAGGAAGTAATGTCATTTGAAGATGATGAAGCTCCAAAAACTACTGAAGAATTATTAAAGATGATTGACCAAGAAGATTATAAAGAAAAAGTTTGGTATGTCACTAATTGTGAACATTACGCAAAGAAATTACAAGAAATGAATGCAACAGTTGCTATTGAAGTAGCTTGTACAGGTATTAGTGGTGGTATCCTCGCATTAAAAAAACAAATGTATGATTCAAAGAACAAATCGACGGGATTTTTCAGTAATTGGTTTTCTAATAATAATACTTCTCTGAGTAACAATAATAGTGGTAATAATAATAATACTACCATTATATCATCATCATCGACGAGTAATAACAATATATTTTCTAATAATACTACAGCTGCTGTGAATATTAGACCATCATCATCATCAGTACAAACAAATACTAATATAAATAATAATGAGGGAAGTGATTTAAGTGTAACTCCAGATTGGTTATCAGGAGGTACAATACCTTTAATATCACCTACAGATTCATTAGAACCTTCCGTTATGGAAACTCATATTCTACATCATCATCATCAACAAGAAGAAGAAGAAGGAGAAATACAACAAGATGAACCTGAATGGTTAACATCTAATAAAATAAATAATAATGAAGAACAAACAATATTTCAATCAGATCCAATAGAAAATAAGGATAATTTAAATTTACATCAAAGACCATATGAATTATATTTTGAAGAATATGATGATGCAATATTATTATCAGAAAATCATTTATTTAGACAAATACTTCAACCATCATTAGATAAAAGAATAATTGGAATGAATCAAGTAAATGAAGTAATTAGAAAACATGCAAAAGAGAAGGATATTAAATTTTTTGAATTTTATTCTAAAATAATTGCTAGATTTGCTTATGAATGTCCATTTGAAGATATTTCAAATAATTTTCAAATATTGATAAATGAATTAGAAGAGAATTATGGAATTGTGAATATTATTAAAAAACCTGAAAAACAATATGGATTATTACGTTGTGTTTCACATTTCTTTTTACCTAATTTATTAAAACCAATTTATAAATTAATTGCAAAAGATGAAACATCAACTGAATTTAGAATTACAAAAGAATATTTTAAAATGTTATTTTTAGATAATGGAGTATTACCAAATATATCACAAGTATTATTTTGTCATCCAATTTATGCTGAAATTTATTATAAAGCTATTAATTTCTTAATGAAAGGAAATGGACCATTACCATTAGATTGGAGATCATTTATTGCTATTTTAGCTTCTTCTAGACATAATTGTAAATATATTGTTAGAAGATTAGAATGTGAATTTTTATTAAATGGAGGTGATTCTAAATGGTTACAAGGTATTGAATTTTTACCTTCTAAATTAAAAAGATTAATTAAATTTAATTCTATACTTTGTCATATGCCATGGAAATTATCTGAAAATGATATTAATATATTAGTTAGTAATGATAATGGTGATCATGGTTGGACAATTGCTGAATTAGTTCATGCAATTACTATTCTATGTCATTTTCATTCATTAAGTGGATTAGTATTTGGTACTGGAGTATTACCTGATGATGATGAAACATCTGTAGATGAAATTGTTAGTGCATTATCAATTTTAAATGAAGAAACGAAAAGAAGACAAAAGAATGAAACTCAAAAATTAGTTGAAACTTTAAAACATAGCGAAGATGAGATTGAACTAAGCAATAATATAACTGATAAGAAACAAGCATTTGAAAGTACTGAAAGTAATAATAATAACGTTGAAAAACTTATTCCTGATTATGTATATACAAATTTAAATAATTTTGATTGTTTTTCAAATCCTAATTATGCTAGTGTAACATTGTGGGCTGCAAAAGAAGAAGAAAATAATAGAAAATTTAATCAATTAGTTAGAAGTAACAGTGATGGATTACTTCCTTCGTCTGATAGTTCATATTTACTTTATAAAGAATTAACTTCTTTAAAGAAAGTAACACCTGTTAATAGACAACAAACTTTAAATTTAAGAAGATATAGAGATCAGAAATATGATTATGTTTATAAAGATTTTGATATTAGAGGAACTGATACTTTATCTTCAAGAGATTATAATTGGGAAGAGAATGGTTATGCTTTATTAAGTAAATTCTATTATGGTGCTGCTGATTTACTTGATCAAGAATTTGAATTTATTTATAATATGACTGATAATAGATGTTATGATATTAAGGATGTTGATACAAGTGCTTTTAGAGGTGCTATTTGGCATTATGTTCATCGTTTATTTGGTGTTTCTCATGATGATTACAATTATGAAAAGGTTAACAAGTTATTAAATATTGATTTAAAGAAATATATTAAAACTGTTGCATGTTATCCTGAAAGATGCACTAGAGAACAATTTGTGAATATGGGTTTTCAATTTAGAACTAGAGAGAAGATACATATTTGTTTATTATGCATGGAGGCAAGAAAACAAGTGTCAATGGTTTATGGGTTTAGGGCAATTAATAATTATATGCAAGGTGGTATTAATACAACAAAATAAAATTGTAAAATATGTATAATTATGTGAGGAGAATTATTTGCTCAACAACTCTCTTGAAGGAGAAAGTTAAATTTTATTTTCCTCTGTAATACTAATAATATGGAGGTATTCAAAGATATTTAGAATGTTCTTTTCAATCCAAATACTTGGATAATCCTCGTTTATGAGTTGAACTAGATCAAATTATGTTTTGTACTGTAATTTTTTGTTCCGAAAAAAAGGTGTTTATTATGGGTTTTACTAATTTATTAGTTTTATTTTTTAATTAAATTAACTTTTGAAATAATAATATAAATTGAATTATATTTAATTTGTTAATTATATTTAAAAATATTATTTTTTATAAAAACTAATCATCATTTTATATAAAAAAATTTATTAATATAAATAATTTGTCATAAATTTTTAATTAAAATTTTGTATTTACAAAATCAGTCTTTCTGTTAAAAAATAGTAATATATACCCTGAGGGGATCGAACCCCCGACCCTCGGATCCGAAGTCCGATGCTCTTCCTCTGAGCTAAGGGTACATGTCTTATTCAGTTTGAGGCAGCCAATAGATAATCAATTTAGTGTTGTACGTTTGGGGTGTTGCTGTGGTGGGGTTATAAATTTATTTATCTTTTAATAATTTGTATTCTTCTTTTTATTGTTGGTTTGTGCAACAACTCTTGAATATACGTCACTTTAAAACGAGTAATTATTGTTCCTTTTGTCGACCTTGGTTTTCTAGTTCTTATTCTGAGTTTTTAGTAATGATTTAAGTTTGTCATATCTT
>CADWAF010003467.1:0-16284 GCA_902984215.1 Willaertia magna | reverse complement strand
GAAATTATATTATATATTTTATTTGTTAAACAAAAATTAATAAAAAATATATTAATATCAAAAATATAAAAGTTTATTATTTTTATTATATTATTTATATAATATTAAATTATTATAATAATTTAATTGATTAATGATATTATAATTATTTGCTCAATTTTTATAAGAAAATAAAAGATAAGTAGATAATAAATGTATAAATAATTAATTTATTAATTTTTTATCATTATCCTTCAATATAAATAATACAAATATTTTACGCAAATAAAAATATTGTTCAAAACACTAACAAAATAAAAAGAACACATTAAAAGTATTTAATGTTTGTGATTTAGATAATTTAGGTTCTATTGATTGAAATTTGATAACCTGCAATCTCTTTTATTTGATCACAAAAGATATTATAAACACAATAGATTCCATTAAAATGTAATTATAAGTGATCTAAGCAAATACTTTAATTGCAATCATACAACAAGATAAAACATAAACCTATATTGACCATTAATCAAAATGATAAGAAAATAAGATAATTAATAAGGAAAGTATATAAAAAGATAAAACATTAATACACTTCTTTGCGATTGAATTCATTAAATATTTGGCACTTTTTAATTTTTTTGTATTAAAGAAAAAACTATTAAATTGTTGATTTACTAGAATTTTATCATTCATTAATTGTTCTTCTGGTTGTTTATTATTATTGAAAAGAGTGTAATAAACCACTAACAATTAAATTCTATTTGAAAAATAAATATCTTGTCTAATACCTTTAATTGCATCAACAACTAAATTGGCAATGACATTTCTGCTTTCTTTGTAATACAGTGTAAATAACTAAAAACATCATATCTCGATAACAAAAAATTACCTTTTTTATAAATTCATTCACCTATTACAAAAATAACAAAATAATTTAATTCTTTAATACAACAACAACAATCAATTTTTACATAATTTTAATTATCAATCATTTATTTTTAATTCAATTAATTTACTTAAATTCATAATCAATTACTAAATTCCACAATTTAATTTTAATCTTATTTATATAATTTAACAACAAATTAATTTTATTTAACAATTACAATGCCTCCATCTAAATATTCTGAAGAAATTCGCAATACAATTATTAATTTATTTAACAAAACAACAACAACAATAACAAACAAAAAACAAAAGAGGAAAAGGGATATTAAATGATATAATATGTGAATTTTCACATTTACAATTAAAATACAACACCATACAAAAATGGATACAAAGAAATAAAGAAAAAAAAAAATTTAAAATTAAATAAAAATATATTATTTATAGAAAATAACAATGGTAAAATTGATTTTGAAAGTAAATATATATTTATTAAAGTTTTAAATAATTTATTATATGAAAAAATTTTTCTTTCTAGGGCGGATATTGTTAAAATTTTTAAATGGATAACAAATAAAGAAATGGAATGGAAATATTTATGGAAATTAATGTGGAAATATAATTTTAATATTGGTCAAATTCAATGAATACAAAAGGGTCAATTGATTAATTTAGATAAAATTAATATTTTAAATAATTTTTGGAACGATTTGTATAGTATTTATAATTATAATAAAATTAAATATAGTAATATTAATATATAAGCAATAGATGAGTCAGCTTTTAAAAATAATGATATATCTAAATATGGTATTTTTAATAAAAAAAGAAAAAATTTTATATAGATACAAAATGATAAACGAGATACTTTAATAATAACTATATTTTTATTTGGACAAGTTTTTCTATTTTATATTCAATATACAAATAAAAAAATTATAATAGATGATGATAATGAAAAAATTTATTTGAATAATATAAAAGGAATTAATGTATTTATTTTTAAAAATTGGATAAAAGAATTTTTAAAAATTGTTAAATATAGTGATATATTAATAATGGACAATTTAAATGTACATAAAAATATAGATTGTTTAAATATATTAAAAAATAATAGAATTACAATTTTATTTACACTACCTAAATTAACATATTTAGTTAGTCCATTAGATAATTTTTATTTTGTACAATTAAAAAACGAATTTAGAAAATGAATAAATTTAAAAAAAGGAAATTTTATAGAAATAGAAAAAGAAAATTATATAATTGGATTAGAATTTAAATATGAATGTTTAGAATTATTAATGAGAAATTTTTTTAATTGTGAATATCCTAAAGTACATTTACAACAACCTATTTTAAATAATTCTAAAAAAGTATATGAATTAATTGATAAAAATAATAAATTTATTTTATTTAAAGATTTAAATATAAATGAAAATTATAAAAAAAAAGTATTACAAAATAAATTTTTTATTTTATTATTTTCTAAATCATTTATAGATTTAGATATTAAATTTTTAAATAATTTAAATTAAAATAATTTACAAAATAATTTACAAAATAATTTAAACCAAAATATTTTAAATCAAAATAATTTAATTAAAAAAGAAATTATTAATATTGATAAAAATGATGAAAATAATAATTTTATTGAAAATACAAATAATTTAATTGAAAATAAAAATAATAATTTAAATAATAATCAAACAAATTCAATAATATATCAAATTGATAATCAAAATGAAAATATAATAGTAAATAAAGAATTATGGTTAAGTGATATTTTTGAATTTAATAGTATTATGGAAAAAGATTATGAAAAATATAATTTTTTATTTTTTTCTGAAGATAGTTTATTAAATTTTATAAAAAAAATTATTTTAGGTAAAAAAAATTAAAAGAATATACTTTTATTATTTGTTTATCACAATATCATTATATTTCTATTTTAATTTATTCTCCTTTATTAGTTCCAAATAAATATATTTATTTTTTTAATTCTTTTGAACAATGTGGTAATGATATATATTTAGAAATTTTTAATTTTATTAAAGAAAATAATAAAGAATTTATAAATTTATTTAAAATTATTAATATTAAACAATGTGACATAGTTTTATGTGGTTATTATTGTATAGGTTTTATTTTATATATTATTTATAATTTAGATAAAAATGTATTAATGGAAAAAATTTATAAAAATTTATTATTAGAAAAAAATTTTAATATTGATTACATAAAAAATTTTTTAGTTTCATTATTTAAAAATAATAAATTACCTAATTCAAATATAACTAAAATTTCTATAATATCTGATCAATTAATTTTATTTTTACAAAATTCTTTACAAAATTTTACTAAAAATAATACAATTATAGAAAAAGAAATAAATTTAAAAACAGATGTTTCTTTATTAAAAAATAAAATTTCATTTAAAAACATATATTTTAATAAAGAAAAATGTAAATTAAAAATTAATGAAATTATTTTAAAATATAAAAATTTATTACAAGATAGAGAAAATAATTTAAAAAAAATTATTAAAAAGAGGAATATAAATAAAAAAGGAAATACAAAATTAAAAATATTAAAAACTTCAACATCAACAATTAAAACAGAACCATTAATTAAAAAAATAAATACTAAATTACAAACAACCCCTTTATTAACACGTACAATTAATTTAACTAAAGATTTAACAAAAACAGATTTAGAAAAATTTAGTTATGCAGAAGTACGAAAATGTTGTAAAGATAATGGATTAGGGGCAATAGGAAAAAAGAAATATTAATTGATAAAATTTTAAATCATATTTTAACTTTTAATAATATTAATTTAATACAAAATAATTCTGAACAAAATAATTTACAAAATAATTCTGAACAAAATAATTTACCAAATAATTCACAAAATTATTCACAAAATTATTCACAAAATTATTCACAAAATTATTTACAAAATTATTCACAAAATAATTCACAAAATTATTTACAAAATTATTCGCAAAATAATTCACAAAATAATTCACAATATTTATATACAGATGAAGAATTATTGAATTATAAATTTTTATAAAATTATTAAATATAAATAAACAATAAAATTAACTGAGTTTTTTATTTTTTTTATTAACACTATTTTTTATATTCGGAACGCTTCTTGTTGTATTTTTTTTATGTAATTTTTTTATATTTTTTAAGTTTTCAATCAAGAATTTCAGTACACCTAGGACCTATTCTATTATTAGTTTTACTTTTTCCGCCAAAACCAATAATACACTGTTTTACCCAGAATAAGGACAGAACTGGACAAATTATGGTGAATGCAAATGGTCCACATTGTAGCATAAATGAAGTTTATTATATAGTAATTTATTAAATTTTCTTTTAATGAGCTTTATTCTCAAAAATATAAATTGGGAAAAAAATACTAGTATTACTGAAAGTTCAATTACCCTTTCAAAGAGACAAAACGAACTACACAAAAATGAGATTTGTAATAAAGATAATCGAAATAACAACCTGTAAAAAAAACAAACAAACAACATAGATTATCCTTAAGAAATGCCTACAATAACAGAAGTATTAAAAATAAGCCTTGTAAAAGTAACTAATTCTGGTGGTCTTTTTGAAACTGTTAATGATTTAACTTTCTTAGAGGGAAAGAAAGTTTTATTGGTTTTTGGAGATATTGAGAACAACATTAACAATTTTTTTTATCAAAAAGTTAATTGAAACATTTGTTGCCTTAAAGGAACAAGGTCTGCAAGAAGATAAGTTTAATGTTTTGTATGTCAGTAAAGATTTCGATAAATACAATATATATCAAAATATGGTATTTAACAAAATGCCTTGGCTAGCTTTACCTTTTGAAAATAAATCAGTAGAATTAGCTAAGAACACAGGGTGTTCTTTCGCTCAATTTTATAAACTAGAAGGCGGTGAATCATTGAAGAGACTATTGTTATTTAAGGTTTGCATAAGAAAAAAAAATGTAAAAACAATAAACAATGGATTCCCTTAGTGATACTTCATCTTTTTCTTACACTTTGTCTCACCTCTTCAATTCCACAATACAATCTTTTCAATTTACCTTTAATAATTCTGAAAATCCTTTATTACAACAACACTTACACAACTTTATCTCTCCCTCACCTTACATTTCAAGTCTTCCCTCAATGTACCTTAATGAAGAACAACTAATAGAAAGGGTAAAAGAAATGGAATTATTAATTATAAAAAAAATTGTAAAAAGAATGGTGCCTGATTTTAGTAGAAAAATTACAAGAAGAAATCAAATTTATATTGATGTCCCTATTAAGGAATTAGGAATTTATTTTTTTTTAAAAATTACCAACTTTGACAAAAAACCAGATGAATCTTTTATTGAAACGTATAGATTATATAATGAAGGGAGTACTATAGGAGGAAAGAAGGCTGTTAAATTAATAAATATATGGAAAGAAGATTTTCCACAATTTGGTTTTCCTTATTGGTTTTTAAAAAGATGGGAATCTAAGGAAGGATTACAATGGAGAAGTTTATTAATTAATTTAAATTTAATATATTGTATAGATGAAGAAAAGGTTTTTATTTGTTTTGAGTATTTAAGTAGTTATTGGAATAATTATTTGAATTGTTGGTCTTATAATTAATTAATAAAACACTTTATTTTTTTACAATACTGTTTTGTAAAGTAGTTCATTAAAAAATAAGAATTGTGCTTTTCACTTTGGCCGCTTTTGAGCTCTTAGACAATTTTAGATTTGGCCCATTCATAGTTTCGCCGACAAGTCGAAAAGCTAAGGACACCCTGTGATGCATTAGTCTATTATTATAATTATTGTGCTGCAAAGCTTTTTTAGCGCACTGCAAAGTAACAAACAAATAAACAAAGTTGGGATTATCGTAAAGCGATGAAAATGTTATAAAGGTATTATTGCCTTCAACCAATTGAAAGAGCGAGATATCGATACTGTTGTTTCGTTTTGACAAGAATTATTTGAAAGTTTGCTTTATTATAAAAAAAAATGATTTTACACAAAAAATCACAACACTCTCTTCTATTTGCAACAGCAACTAATCACATTTTAAAAAAGAAAAGTATTCTTTACAGAAATACCATCAATCCTCATTATAATCTTCATCAAAATTACACTTCTTCTTCCTTTCACACCAATTTAATTAAACAAACAACAACAACACAAGAAGAAGAAGAACCAATTTTAAAACCAAAACGTTCTTCCGAAAAGAAACGAACCTATTCTTCTCTTTCTTCTACCATTGACAACACAACCGAAACAACAACAACCACAAGTGAAACCGGTACAATCAATAAAAAAACAATAAATAATAAAACTCAAACAACAAATACAGAACAATCCAATTTAGATCGTTACGGTATTCATTATTGTTGTTGTTGGGGCAATTACTTGAACACTTGTTGGAAGTGTTGTTGTCACTAGAAAAGTATCATCGTTATCAAAATTTAATCTTCTACAAACATTTAATGATGATGTTTGAAGATTCTTCATCATTCTTCTTTCTTTTCTTATCATTTGTTTTTTAGCTTCTTTATAAATTGGTGTTTGACATGATGGAACATTTAATTGTTGACAATTATAAGAAACTCTACGTTTTGGAGTAGTAGTAATACTACTATTACAAGAATACATTGTGAGGATCTTATCATTTATAATATTATTAACAGTTGTGGTTGTGGTGGTATTGTCATTATTATTGCCATTGTCATTGTCACTTGGGGATAATAAAAAAGTTGAACTTATTGTTAGCTTATTGTTAATTTTCATCATTTCAGAGCAGTTAGAATTAGTAATTAAGTTAGTGGTAATAATAGTTGGTGTCATTGTTTTTCTTAATAATAATTATTGTCAATATTCCAGTGTATAAAAAAAAGAATGGAAAGTAGCTCTTTATAAAAACCTAGATTCAATAATTGATTGATTGTTGCTGCAACAAGTATTAATTGTTGTTGTTGTGTTTTTTTTAATAATAATTCTTCGTCGAGAATAGAAGCCTTGCTTTCTTTAAATATTCACAAAATAATCCTCTTCCCGCCAAAAAAAATGATTCACCAATTCCACAGTTGGTAAGGTGACGTAAATTTTGGAAGACAATTTGTGAATCAGGAAAGTACGTCAATTCACATAAAGATCCTGTTTTTGATTAATTTAACAGTTATTTTTGTTGAAGGTTTAACATTTTGATCAGTTAGAAGGTTTCATTTCCCAAAGTGTGATTGTTTAAAAACTTCTTTCAATTGTCGCAATTTGTGAAATGTCACCGCTACAATCCAATAAATTGTTTGAATTGTAATGTTGTGGACACAATAGTGTTTGAAATATTTATTCAATTGTTAGAAATTTATAAAGTTTCTAATTTTGCAAAATTATTTTTGAAATCCTTCTTTTTCCCAGTGAAAAAGTGAAGAAATTGGTTTTAAAAGATCTTCACTGTGAAAAAAGTGAAATATTAGTCAACCGTGAATGGTCCCATTGTATTTATTTACTTGTTAATGTTTTGTAGTGAACTTGAATATTGTTGATGTTTGTAGTGAACAAGAAAAGGAAATTGTTTTTACAGTAATTGACAGTAACATTTGAAAAGTGGAGATTATTAATGAATTAAAAATATAGAATTAATTTTTTACAACAATAATCATCAATTTACAATTTGAAGTTCATTTTTAATATTTAAAAATATTGAACTAATTAACTTTACAATAACAAATACACAACAAAAAATGTCTAAATATCCAAGAACGCCACATTTACCATTCTCTCCAGAACATACGGATGACGATATTATTTTAAACGATACTTATTGTAATCAATTTCTTAATAAAACTGTAATTATCACAGAAAAGATGGATGGTGGTAATTGTCAATTATTTCAAGGTAAAATTTATGCAAGAACAACTTCAAAAGAAGCTACACATCCAAGTTTTGGTCCAATTAAACAACTTTATAGTCAATTTAAATTTTTAATCCCAGATCATTTAGTTTTATATGGTGAAAATATGTTTGGCATTCATTCTATTGAATATCAAAATTTAAAAAGTTATTTTTATTTATTTGCAATTTTAGATGTCAATGAAAATAGATGGTATGGATGGGATGAAATAATAGAGTTTTGTGATGAATCTGGATTATCAAGTTTTATACCATTAGTACCAATTTTATATAGAGGACAATTTAATTCATTGAATGAAGTGAAAGAGTGGATGGATGAAAGAATTAAAGATAAAAGTATGGTTGGTGGAAAGGAAGGATTAGAAGGTTTTGTTATACGTAACGCTGATTCATTTGGAGTAAAGGATTTTGAACGAAATGTTGCAAAGTACGTTCGTAAAGGACACATCACAACAGATGAAAATTGGGGAAAAACATGGAAACAAGCAAAATTAAATAAATAATTTTAATTATATAGTTAAATAAATTTATTAAATAATTTTATACATTTATTGTTGTTGGACTTGACCTAATGTTGGGAATTCTTCATTATTTAATTTAGTTGGTTTTGGCTTTCTATTACCAGAAGTGTTCTTTGCACCACCTCTTCCTCTTCCTCTACCACCACGTCCTCTAGTACCTCTGAATTCTCTCTTTGGTCCTTCTAATAATTGTTTTTCACTTCTTTGTTTAATTTGTTCTAAACCAGCATCATCTAAGAATGCAGAGATTTGAACAGATTGTGGTTTCTTTGACTTATTTTCAGTTTCACCGACAACTGGAGAAGAAACCTTCTTTTCTCTCTTCTTTTCTTCTTCTCTAACGAAAGCATTATCAGAGACTTTAACAGTCTTTGAGGTTTGTAATTCTTCACCCTTTTCTTTCTTAACAACAATATTTCTAGTTGTTCTAGACTTAAGATATTCATCTAAAGTTAAGTTGTTATCTTTTGGTTCTTCCTTCTTTTCTTCAGTTGTTGGAGTAGTTGGAGTTTGTTCACCTTCTTGAGTTGTTTGTTGTTCACCAACAGATTCAGAAGTTTCAGTTGTAGTTTGTTCAGTAGTAGTAGTAGTGGTTGCTTCCTTCTTTTCTTCTTCACCTGCAACTCCCCAATTTGCTTTACCTCTACCTCCCTTCTTAACTTCACCCTTTTTAGCTCCAGTACCAGAAACATGTCTGTCGAATTTTCTACCAGTCTTTGGTGGTTGATATCCATGTTGTTGTCTACCACCACGTCCTCTAGTACGAGTACTTTCGAAGCCTTCTTCATTTACTACGGTACCTTCAGTTGGTCTTCTTCTTTGTTGTTGGTTACCTCCTATTCATTATTCATAGCATTAACAAAGGATGATTTGTATTAAGCAGTAGATGAATTTGTATGATTTTGTATGTTTTTAGCATTTGCGTTAAATCATCATCAATCATATAGGAAATGATATTTTTGAATTAGTTCATCTTAAACAAAAACTTACTTTGGTTTTGTACAGTTTGTGGTTTCTTTTCTTCTTGGAACTTTGGCTTTTGTTGTTCCTTGGTTTCTTTTTTAACTTTGGATGCAATTTCTAATGGATCACCACTTGATGCATTCTCTAGGACGTTGAAAAAGTTAGACATTTTTTTGTATCAAAGGTAATCTCGTTTAAGAGGTTTTTTTGTATTTTAAAAGATTGGTTGTTTCACCAAGTAATGTGTATGGTGTAATATAAGAATTAGTCTTATTTTTTTAACAAAGAAAAAAAAAATTGTTCGTTGGCCATTTTTACATTTTACAATGCAATGGTTTTTCTTGAGGTATAGGCTTGTTTAAGGAAAGGAAACGAGAGGGTAATAATTGGTAGATGAAGGGATTGAGGAAAATGGTTGTGTGTGGAATGTGGCCATAGACAAGGAATTAGTTTGTAATGGTTTGTTGTTGATTTAACAATTTATGTAAAGTCTTTCTTTTTACTTGGTTAAGAAATAAACTAATTTTGTTAAAATTATATTTTTAAATAATGCATTTCATTATCAACAATCCAAAGAAGTACTTAAAACTTTAAAAGTACTAATGATCACACTTTACTTTTATACAAGTTGGGCATAACTACTTTAAACCAAAGGATATCTACAGACAGTATGTGAATTGTCTGTGTTTAACACAATTCAATAATTCTGTTAAAAAAAACATACCAAACACTGTTTTCAAGGTTAAACGAATGAGAAAAATAATTCTCGCCGCTTAGATATCAAACAACAAAGACTTTGTTATTCATTCAATCAATTTTAAACAATAGTTTTAAATTTTTATTAAAAAGGCTTTGACCAGAGCTAAAATAGATAAAATTACAAAAAATTAATTAAAAAAATTAATTAAAAAAATTAAAATAAATAAAAAAAATGAGTTCAAGTAATACCAGCAGTGCATCACCAAACTTTCAAAAAGGAAAGAAAGAATTAGAAGCCCAATATATGGCAGAATTAGATACCATTTATCAACATAAATTTTCATGGTTAGATGATACAATAGATGTTAGAGAAGAATGTCCAATGTGTATTTTATATAAAAATTCACCTTGTTTTCCAGATTTTCAAGAATTTAATGATTTAGATGATAAAAAACTTTTAATTAATGATAAAACAAGTATTGAATATAAAGTTATTGAAAAGAAAGTTGATTTAGCATGGGATAAATTAATGAAATGTGCAGTACCTAAACAAGAAATGTTTATTGAAAGACAATCTGAATTAAAAGATTATATGAAAGAAATGAAAGTGAAAGAAAAGGAAATTGTTGAAAGATTAGATGATTTGGAACAACAACAACAACAATCGCAACATTAAATTTATTTTTTATTTTTAATTATGGTTTATTTAATTTTTTATTTAAAATGGTTAAATAAACCATAATTTTAAATATTTTTTTTGGAATTTTTAATTTGAGTTTTTTAAAACAACTATTGATTAATGAATGGATAAAATTTAATAACGCTTTAACACTTAACTAGAATTTCTTTTTTACAAAATTATTTTTTTGAATAAAAAAAAACTTATTATACTCTCTTAGATTAGTAACCAACGCTATTGATTTCAACAAACTAGTTTTCCAAACAAAATTTTTCAATCTTTCTTTGATTTCTGTTCAGTAACAAGCCTGAAAAAGGTTCAACAAGAAGAAAAATTCATTCCAAACTTTACTTTCCGAAACGACCAATTTCCAAATTTCGAAAAAAAAATAAATTTATTTTAAAAAAAAATAATCTTATTCTCTTAGCCTTTCTCTTTGTCCATCAGAACAACTTCTTTTATTCTTCATAATTTACTGCAAAACATTAAGTTATTACAAACAAACCAATAAATAAATAAATAGGTTAAAAATGTTATTAAAGAAGAAAGAGGCCTCTTCATATAGGCAACAAAAATTACTTCAAGAACAACAACAACAATTGCAACAACAACAAAACAATTCCGCAACAACAACAACTACTAATACCACCATTGCTTCTAGTAGTACCACACCAAATACATCATCAACAACTAATCTAACCATTCAAAGTAACGACAATAACATTAATAATAATACACTACAACAAACAAGTACTCCTCCAACTCTACTTCCCATTAGTAGTAGTACAAGTACCAATTTAAATACCAATTCAACAACAATAACTAGTATACCATCTTCTATAATACAGACATCTCCAACAACTACAACTAATAATAATAGTAATGGACCAACAACATCGTTACTTTATAATGCAACAACTACTACTACTTCTCCAACGACAATAACTTCTAGTGCTTATTCTCATCAACAAGTTTATTCAACAACTATAAACAACAATCCTAGTACAACTGCTACTTCGTTAGCATCATCTTCTTCTTCAAATAATAATAACAATCCAAGTACTATTCAACAACAAGAAATAAATAATGAAAAGAAACGTAATTATGAAGAATATCAATCTTTACATCAACCTATCGATTCCGATTCAGAAGATGATGAACAACAAGATGAAAATCAACAATTACATTCAACCACTTCAATAACATCTCCATCTAATCGAAATAAAAATGTTAAATTAGATAATAATAACAATAATATAAAGGAATCTAAAGTTTTATTATTTTCAAATTTACCAATTAATTGTCAAAAATCAGAAATTTTAGATTATGATTCTGAAGATTTACATTTCCAACAAGTTTTTATTTTTAGACAAAACCAACAGAATAGTCAAAGCAATAGTGGTAGTGGCAGTAGTGGTCATGGTGGTGGAGAAAAGTTTTTAGCCTTTGTTGAGTTTGAAAATATTGAAAAGGCTAAAGAGTTTTTAATGAAACATGAAACTTTATTTATTAGAGGAAGAACCGTTTACGTAAAGTATTCGGAAAAGGATAAATTAGAAATTACTAATTCTTCTTCTTCTAATACTAGTGGTAGTGGCGGTGTTAGTGGTAGTTCTATGAATAGTAGTAGTAGTGGTGGGTATTCACCAAATATTATTCATATAACATTTACGTTTTGTGATGAACAACGTTATCCAATGACTGTAGATATTTTATATCAAGTATTTATTAGATTTGGCGCCATTGAAAAGATTAATATTTTTTTAAAGAATGAATTAACACAAGCCTTAATTCAATTTAGAAATAAACAAGATGCGAAGAGAGCGTTAGAAGAGATGGATGGTCAGTGGATTTATCCTGGACATGGTGCTTCGGGACATGCAGGAGGTTTGTTAAGGTTATATAGAATGCATATACAATTTTCTAGAAGGTATACAAATGATTTAACTTTGAGACAGGGGAATACTGCTAGAAGTAGAGATTTTACTAGATATTCATCTCCTCCATCTAGTTCATCCTCAACTATGCCACCTTATCATCATGGTGGTTATCATGGTGGAAATGCGCATTATCAACATGAGCCTATTGATAGTTATGCACCACCACCTCATCAAGGCTATAGTTCTTCATCATCTCATCCTGGACATCATAATGGAATGCCTAGTTATCCTCCATTAATGGATACTTATAGTGCTGGTCATCATGTACCTAGTCCACATCATGCACCACCGCCTCATCCTCATCATTCATTTCCAATTCCACCTTATCCATCCTTATCAGTTCCACCACCTACAACTGTTTTAGTAGTTAGAAATTTACCTAAGAATGTAACTTGCGATCATTTATTTATATTATTTGGTTTATATGGAGATGTTATTAAAGTTTTAATTAAGATGTCATCAAATACAAATAATAGTAATAATCAACAACAACAAGCCCCACATCCACATATTGCATTTGTGCAATTTAAATATCCACATGAAGTAGTGCAAGCCATTAGATTTTTATATCCTAGAGGTATTCCACTTTATGGTTCAGAATTACATGTTGAACCAAGTTATCGTGTATTTGAAATTCTTCCACCAAATAATAACAAAAAGAGTGGGGATGCTATTTTTAAATCTTATGAAAATTCACCATTACATCGTTTTACACCACGTAAAGGGACACATGAATCTATTGCTGCCAATTGGAAAAAAGTAGAAAATATTTGCCCACCTAGTAATATTTTACATATTAGTAATATTTCTGCAAATACAATGGAAGATAAATTAAGAAATGAAATTGAAAGATTAAATACAACAATTATATCTTTTAGATTTATTGATTATAAAGCAAGACAAACATCAGATCATAAAATTGCTCAAAAGAAATCAGCTATTGTTGAAATGAGTTCAACACAAGACGCTGTAATTGTTTTAGCTGAATTACATGATTTATTAATGGATGATCATCATTTAAATATTAAATTTTCTAATAGAATTCCATCAAAAAAACAAATTTCATCATCAACTAATAATATGCCTCTATTACCACCATTAATTAACAATAGAGGCAGTTATCATGAAGAATAATTATCATTATTTAGAATAATTTTCAACAGCAATCACCATTTATTCAAACTCCATTATTCAATTAAACAAATTGAGGAAAATCCTTCAAATCCTTTCTATCTAAATCGTCGCCTTAATATCTTCTTCTCCATCAAAAACAGTCATGTTCATTATTATAAACAACTGCATCTTCAGCTTCTTCCTCTTTTGCTACTTGAGATACTTCATTACTGTCAATTTACTTCTGTAGTTCTCGTTTTTTCTCTTAATTCATTTAGGGGACAACAGCAAGCAGCAACTAACTTTAATCATTTCCACTTATTCTAACACTTTTTCTTTTCTCTTACTTCTTTTGCTAATTTGTTTGTGTGAAGTAGTACTTAACAATCACAACAGTAACAACTTTCTCTTTGTTCTAACTTCCACTTGCTCTCTTTTCTCTCTTTCTTTCTGCTAACAATAAGAAGTAAGTTATTATTATTGCTACAGGTATTCTTTTGCAAAGCTTTGGTTTAGCACAATTTAATGTTTTTTTTGAAAGTTAAGGTAAGCTTTATGATTTTTATAACAAAAAATTATTATTCTCTTTATTTCAATGCCTTCATTTAACTTGTACTGTTAAAAAATAAATAATAAAAAAAATAAATAATTAAATAAAAAATAAATTTATTTTTGGCGCCAAAAAAAATGATAAACGATCACGCCAGTGATGATATTGGTCATCTTTCCGAAGAACAACAACTTGAATTAAAACTTTTATCTCCAACCTTTCTAGCAGAATTTAAAATCCCTACATTAGATATAGATGTTAGAATTAAACTTAGAGAACTCTCAGAACCAATTACACTTTTCGGAGAAGAAGCTCCAGAAAGAAGAGAAAGGCTT
This sequence comes from Willaertia magna, assembly GCA_902984215.1. Classification (NCBI taxonomy): domain Eukaryota; phylum Heterolobosea; class Eutetramitea; order Acrasida; family Naegleriidae; genus Willaertia; species Willaertia magna. Next base: position 1,680 of record CADWAF010003467.1, on the reverse strand, counting down.
AAAAGATTGTTTGCTCTACAAAAATTAAGAAAAGAACAACAACAATATGACCAACAACCTATTCAGCAGCCTAGAAATCTACAAAATCTACAAGGCTTTCAACAAATGAAAGATGAAGAAGAAGAAGAAGAAGATGAAAGTAAAGAAGAAGAAGAGCAAGATATAAGAAAAGAATATTTTCTTGTAGAATCTGAAAATGAAGAATTATATCAAAAAAGATATCAAATTGCACAATTTTCATTATCTCATTCACAACAAAGATTAATTCAAATTAAAGAATTATTAAATAATTTTAATTCAAATAGTTTAATTAAAAATAATTTAATTTTTAAAAAGGAAAATTTATTTAAAAAATTAATTAATTTTCAATTTCAATCAAGTTTAATTGGTGATAAAAGACCAATTTCAAATATTAAATTATTAGATTCAAATAGATGTGTTATTGGTGGTTGGTCTGGAAATTTAAAAGTTTTTAATAATTTATTAAATAATAATAATTTACAAAATACATTACAAAATAATAATTTAGAAATTGATATTTTAGCGCATCAAGAAAGAATTACAAATTTAGCAATACGTAATGAATATATTTTAAGTAGTTCTGCCGATAAAACTATTAAAATGTGGCATTTTGAAAATTCTAATATTGAAAATAATATTGACAATAACACTGATTTTACAATAAATGATACAGTTGACAATGATTACAATAATAATCAAATGAATGACGATAACAACAATAATAAAATACAAAATAAACAAATAAAAAAAGAACCACTATTTACATTTGAAGTAAAAACAATTCCAAATAAGTTAAGTATCCACCCAAACGGTGAATTTTTTATTTCAACAAATATGGATCACACTTTTACACTATTTGATATAACAACAAGTAAAATTTTATATCATCAAGAAGGTCATTATTCACCAGTTTACGGTATAGATCATCATCCAGATGGTTCTATAATTGGTACAACAGATTTAAATGGATTATGTAAAATATGGGATTTAAGAAGTGGTAAATGTATTTCAAATTTATTACATCATTTAAAAGGTATTTTAACATGTAATTTTCATCCATTTAATGGATTTTCTTTTTTAACGAGTGGATGTGATGGATTAATTGACATTTGGGATTTACGTTTTATTAAGCAATGTTCTACTATACCACCTAAAAGAGATTTAAATAATAATAATTATATTTTAGATGATACATATAGACAACAATTACCATTATATAGTATTTTAGCATCTACAAATAATATACATACATGTATTTTTGAACCATTATATGGTAGATTTATAATGAGTAGTGGATTTGATGGGAAGATTAGATTTTGGGATAATGTTTCATTTAAATTAATAAGTGAATTGGAAGTTGGAAGTAAAATAATGTGTAGTGATATAATACATGACGGTGAAGAGGATTTTGTTTTGGTTTCTTCAGATTATGATAGAAAATGGAGATTGTGGAATACTAAAATGATATAAAGTTCTTTAGTTGATTGTCTTTAATGTTAGTTTTTAAAAACAGCAAGTAACAAATTGAAGGAGCAAACTCAAAAATGTATTACGCCCCACGTGGGGCTCGAACCCACGACCACCAGGTTAAGAGCCTGGCGCTCTACCGACTGAGCTAGCAAGGCGATGTTATTAAACTTGAAGAAACATTTAAAAAAT
>CADWAF010003466.1:0-11688 GCA_902984215.1 Willaertia magna | reverse complement strand
AAGTTAATTTGAGTAGTAAGTAAAATCTACAGCACTACAGGTTCCCGAGAAGTCTCCCATCTCAGTACTAATGTAGCCCTACTGTGCTTAACTTCTCAAATCGGACGGGATGAGGTGCTTTCACAGTGGTATGGCCGTAGATATCTAGTAATTCTGTATCAACTACTAGTACAAAAGATGTATTGTTTTTTTGACGCGGATTTGGTTGGTTAGGTGTTGTTTTTGAAACATAAGAAAAAACGCAAGAAATTAATAAAAAATGTCAAGAGAAGAAATCCAAGTCATTGTTTTAGATCCTGGCTCCCAAACATGTAAAGCTGGATTTGCCGGAGATGATTCACCAAAATCTATCATCCAAACAACACTGGGAAGTACCTCCCCTAATAATTCCACAAATCAAACTTTTTATATTGGAGAACAATTAAAACAACAACAATTAAAAAAAGAAGAACTTTTAATTGAACCAATTATTCAACGTGGACATGTCACAAATTTAAATAATTTTGAAAAACTTTTACGTTACACATTTTACAATGAATTACACACCAATCCGGAAGAACATCCAATTTTATTAATGGAAATGCCACAACTTACAAAGGAAGAACGTAAAATGAGGGAGAAAAAAACGGAATTACTTTTTGAAACATTTCAAACGCCAGCTTTCTATTTAGCTAATCATGCGGTGATGGGCCTTTACGCAAGTGGCCGTACTTGTGGTCTCGTTGTAAACTCAGGGGCCGGCATTACCCATACCGTTCCAATTTTTGAAGGATACGCTTTACCACATGCTACACATCGTTTAGCCATCGGTGCTCACGATCTTTCCCTTTATTTAGAACAATTATTTTTAAAAAATAAAGAAAATTTTACTTCATACTTTACAAATGAAAAGGAAAGGTTTTTTACAACGCAAGAAATGAAAGAAAAATATGTAAATTTAATTATTCCAGAACGTTTACAATGTTATAGTTATTATTATTATCGATATGGAAAAACTGATACATTTTATGAGAAAACGTATGAATTACCGGACGGACAAGTCATACCGTTTTTTATGAATGAAGAATCGTTAACGAAGTGTGGTGAATTATTATTTCAACCAAATTTATTATTAAATGAATTTAGTTATGATAATAATAATATACTTTACAATAATAACTTTACTTCTGTCAACTACAATAATATTTGTGACAACAATAATTGTGACAATACCATTAAAGGAATACACGAAATGGCCTATCAATCGATTATCAAGTGCGACATAGAAATGCGTAGAGATTTTTACAGTAACATCGTATTAAGTGGAGGTAATACCTTAATTGAAGGACTTGAAAATAGATTAAAAGGTGAATTATTGGAATTAGCTCCAAGAACATTTAATGTTAAAACGATTGCGCCACCTGAAAGAAAGTTTTTGGAGTGGATTGGTGGTTCTGTTTTTGGAAGTTTAGAAGGTTAGTATAAGACAAAAAGGTAATCCAATATTAAATCATATTCGTCCAAATATTATGAAATTAAATTATTCTAATGAATGGAAAATAACTGATTATATTTTAGGTTCTAAAACTGTTGCTTTATTTCTTTCTTTAAAATATCATATGACTAATCCAAAATATATTTTAGAAAGAATAAAAGCTTTTCATAAAACTGAATATTGTAAATTATTTACAATTAAAGTTTTATTAGTTAATATTGATGTAAATGTTGGTGATATGACAAAAGTTGTAAACACAAATACAGAAAATCCAAATTTAGAAAATAATAGATTAAATAATGTAGATAATAGTGTTACATTTATTTCAGAATTTATTTTAGATGATTGTTTAATTGAATTAACTAGAATTTCAATGTGGGCAGATTTCACATTAGTTTCTGCCTTTTCAGATGAAGAATGTGCTCTATATTTAGAAACGTTCAGATATTGTGAATCTAAGAATGCTAATTTAATTAAAGGAATTAATGAAAATTTAAATAACTCTTCTAATGGTAGCAATAACAATAATAATGGAAAGAAAAAGTATAATAGAAGAAAAAGTTCAGAAAGTTCAAGTAGTAGCACTAGTAATAATGAGATAAAAGTTCCAGAGAATGCAGCTACTTCACAAAATGCACAACATGCATTGAATGGTTTAAAGTTTTTACATAAACGTGATTCTGTTACATTATTAAATCACTTTTCAAGTTTTAAAGAATTAATACAATCTACACCAGAACAGTTAGAGATTTTACCTGGATTTGGTAAGAAAAAAGTAAAGAGATTACATCAATTATTTCATACTAATTTTAAGGGAGAACCAAGTAATGTTAAAGAAGGAAATAATAATACTGAAGAAGAAGAGGAAGATGATGATTTAATAATAGTTAGTAGTGAAAAGAAACAAGCAACACTTGGGAAATACTTTAAGAATAATGAAAATTCTAGTTCTTCTACTAGTACTACATCTGTTAAAAAGAAAAGTAAAACAACAAAGACCTCGACATCAACAACTAGTAAGCGAGGAAGAAAGAAATCAAAATAAAGTTGTTGTGATTTAAAACAACTTGGTATTATATAATTATTACTCGCGTTTCAGTTTGATCAAACTTTTGAAAATCCCAAAAAGTAACATCCCAAAGAAACTAATGTCAAAGTTTTTACGTTGATTCGCAAATCAATTAACCTCAAACTAAATACTCATTGTGACAATAAAGAATGACTGAAGAAGAGATTTCTAGTGTTGTCAATAGTGACAATGAATTACAGGATAGTAAGAAGCCTTTCTCTGTAATGGAGATGGAAACACCTTTAATTAATAATGCAGTAGTTGTTCAAGTAGATGTTTTAGAACATCAACAACTACCTACAACAATACTTACAAATAATCTAACTACGGAGCAAGAAGAACCTTTACAAACTGAACAATTAATTAAAGAAGATAAATTAAATACAAAAGAACAACAACAAGAAGAAGAAATTACATTTTACATTGAAGAAAAAGCACCTCCAACATTTTCTTCAAAATTTCATTCCTTTCTATTAAATAGTTGGTCAACTCTGACAAACAATAAAAATCATCCCTATAGTGAATCTTATATGAAATATAATTTCCTTTTAGCAGCAATAGACACACAAAACGCAATAGAAAAGTTTATGTTATATTTCTTATTTGGATTATCGAGTTATCAATGTAACTTTTCAACTGTTTTTGGGATGAATATGATTATCTCAGGTATTATTTCAATAATTACACAACCTGTTTGTGGGATAATTGTAGATAGGTTTAAACATGTAGTAAATAGGTTACTTTCATTGACGGCTTTATGTCAGTTGTTATGTGAGATTGGTATGGTGATTAGTGCATTAATTTTAACTAATACGTTTGCTTGTGTAGTTATTGTAATTATTTTACAAATTATTAGACAGTTTTTTACAACAATGAATTTAAATGCTTTTTGGAAAATTGTAAAAATGAAAATGGTTTGTATTTTTTTTTACTATTTTAATTAATTTTAATTAATTATTTAAAAGACAAAACATCATGAAGATGATATTGTTTTACAAGATTTTATTGTAAACAAAATTGGTGTTTATTCTGATTTAATTGCTGAATTATATGAAGTTGGAAGTTTATTCGTCACTTTTATGCTTTTCTCATTTTCTGTAAATATATGGATTATACAATTCTTTATTTATGCTGTAGTAATATTTTGGACAATTGTCACTATCATTATTTCTTTATCAATTAACCAAGAAGAGTTCTTTACAACAACAGTTTATGAAATTGAAAATAATGAAACAACAACCAACAATGAAGAACAAGTTAGTGAAGAACGTGTAATAATAGAAGATGATTTAAAACATAATCCAAGTGCTGTATCTATCCACACTGTTAATCCAGGTACTTCTACAAATATGATAAATCTTAACAAACAAGTTACAAAAGATAATTTACAAAAGAGAAAAGAACCTAAAAAATTTAAATCTTTTTTAACTTATTTAAAAGAAGGCTTTATACATTTAGTTAAAAATCCAATTGGTAGATGTGCTTTCATTCATTCTACATGCATTTTCTTTTTTAATTATCTATCAATGACAGCTTTACCTTTATCTGCTTTTACACTTCCAAAAGAAGCAACTTTTGAAACGTATTGTGGTGGTTATTTTACAAATATATTTGAACAAGCACTTTATATGAACATTGCTTTTATACCAGGTGCTGTTTTATATTTATTAATTTTAACTAGATTTACACCAATATTCTTTTTTAGATATGGATCTACAAGTTTAATTACAATTTTATTAATGTTGACTATAATTTTATGGATATTTCCAACAATAGCTGGTAAAGCAGTTCTTATTGCAATTATACAAGTTTTAAGTTATTATATATTTAGATTTGGTAATTTATTAGCTACAAGTGCTGTTGATGTTGCATTTTATGGATTATTTGCTAGTCTATTTGGTTTTGTAAAGTTTTCTTTAGTTTCAATTATTGGATTGCTAGTCAACTTGGATTATCACGTACAATTAATTATTTGTACATGTGTACTTTGCTTTGTTTTTTTATTTTCAATTATTGTAAGTATTGTAGATAGAAAGAGAATGAAAGAACAAGAAAATAAGAGAGAACGAGTAAATGTCAAGATTAATTAATAATTTATTTAACAACACAGTATTACACAAAACAATTATACAATAATAATTATACAAAGACATTATACATAATTATACAGAAGTATTAATTTGTTGATTATCAATTGCATCACATCTTTGTTTCCATTCCATTGGTTCACCAGATTCACCATAAACAAATACAGGAGATAACTTCTCAACTAATGGTACAAACAATGTAGTAACCTTTGAATAACATTCACCTTTCAATACTGGATATCCTTTTCTTAATCTTTCACTTACTTTATATCCATCAATAATAATATAAACATAATAAATTAATTGTATTGGTATTAAGAAAAATCCAATAACTATAACTGCTAATAATCCAATAATTAAACTTAAAAGAAAATTAATTACAAAATAGGTAATTGCTTTTGAATATTGACCAATCATTGCGTGACCTAATCCTGGACAAATAATGTTAGCTAAAGCTACAACAATGGGATCTACACCTTTTACTTTAACCCATGCTTGATCTGGGATTGGAGGTTCATAGTTAGCATTATAATTATAATGTTGTTGTTGTAATTGTTGTTGAGTTTGAATATTATTAGTGTTTGGAAGAATAATGACAGGAACTTGACTCATCATCATTGGAGAAGATGGTTGACTATTATTATTCATATATTGATGATCTGCAATAGTTGGATAGGAATTAATGTTATTAGTTGTTGTTGGTACTGTAGAAATGTAAGGTTGTTGTGGTGGTAAATAAGGTTGTTGTTGAGGTGGAGGGGAAAGTACAAACATTGGGACGTTATTATTCATCATTCCCATCATTGTTGGATAAACAATTGGAGTAGTTTGTTGTGGTTGTTGTTGTAGATTTGTTAGATTTTGTTGTTGTTGGTCAAAATTATTTTCATTTTGTTGATAGCTGTCAGTTGTTGATGGTACATTGTTGGTGGTATTATTGCTGTATTGTAATTCATCTTCATCATTTAAGGTGTGATAAGCTTCTTGTCTTTTGCCAAAATCCATCTTTTCAAAATCTTAATTTTTTTCTTCTTTGTTATGAAAGGAAAGTATGCAAAGTTAAAGTATTTATAGTCCAGAAATTTGAAGGGAAAAGCAATGTAGCTTGTTGTCGTCTTTACTTAATTTAGAAAGAAGTATAGAATCGATTAAATAACCATTTTCATTTAAAAATACTTGTCTAGATCTTTGTTCCTTAATAATTAAGAAATGATTTAAAGTTATAAACATAGTTTTTATCTTTACATTTGATTTGAATATCCTTCATAATAAATTACAGTAATGTGACAATCATTTAATAATCTTTCATTTGTTGTTGTTCAATTGCAGAGCAACCACTCACAGGATCTTTACTTACTCTATAGTAATAATCTACAAATTCACTTTTACCTAATTTATGAACAAAATCTTCATCGTGAGTAATTACAATTAATTGGAAATTAGAAGTTTTCTTATTCATTCTGTCTTCAATTAAAAACCTTAATGCCTCAGCTAAACTATTCACATTACTGTACAATTATTAATGATAAATTTAAACAATGGATAAATAATACTTACTCTAAATCTAGGTTAGTGGTAGGTTCATCTAACGCTAAAACTCCACAATCAATACTGAAAGCATCAGCCAAAGCTAAACGTATAATAAGTGAAGATAAAACTTTTTGACCAGCAGATGATCTTCCTCTCATATTTAATTCTACATCACCTTTAACCATTGCAACACGATAATTATATGATGATTTACGTGTAGTAGAAGTAGATGTTTCAGTGTCACATTTAATACAAATTGTATCAATATCATTTCCTCTATATGTTTTTTGCCATAATTCTTTAATTATTTCATTAATCTCAGCCATTTTCATACTATGATATTTAGTTAATGCTTTTTCTAATGCTTTTGAATATTTATCTAAATCTTCTAATGCGTATTTAGTGGTTAATGATTTAACTAATAGTGATTTATGTTTATTTTCAATATCTTTATACTGATCTGAATTTAATTCGTTTTGAATGTTTTTAACTCTTCCTTTAATTTGACTCCTCATACCGTCTATTTGTGATTTCTCACTTGATATTTTATGTTGTTTTTCTTTTAATTTCTTTATGTCTTGATAACTGTCACTAGAACCTGTATCGTTACCTGACAACTTTACAATCTCTTTATTAAGAGAGTCACTTTCTTTTTCTATTTTTTCTAATTCTTTCTTTTTTTGTCTATATTTTAAATTAGCTTCTATATTTAATTTAATTACATTTTGTTGTTCTAGTGCAGTATTACATTTCTTTAAAGTTTCCGTTTTACTTTCAAATTGTTTTTGACATTCATCTATTTGAATATTTAATTTTGTTATTTTTTGTTCAATAATTTGTAAATTATCTTCAACTCCCTTTTCAGTATATCTTTTAATTTCAATAGCGCTCGCATTAATTTTATGAATATCATTTTGTACTTGATTAATAAAATCTTCAATAATTGATTCTTCTTGTTTATGTTTGATTTTTAATTGTTGTAATTCTTGTTGTTTTGTTTTTAATTGATTATCAAAGGTAGGTGCTTCTTCTTTAATTTTATTTAGTTCTATAAGTAATTGTTCTAACTCTGTTTGTTTTTGATTAAATGTTTCATTTAATCTTTGTTTTTCTTTCAATGTAAATTGTGATTGTTGTAACTGTTTTTGTTTTTCTCTTAATTCATCTTTTAACTTAGTTAATTGATTTTGTGCTTGAGAAAGTTCTTGATTTAATGATTGAATCTTAGAATTTAATTTTTCTCTATTTTGTTGACTTTCTTCTAAATCTTTCTTTAATTGCTCATAAGGGACTTGATCATTATTAATACCTAATTTCTTTAACTCATTTTCTTCAACTTTTATTCTTTGTTGTGATTGATTTAAAGAATTATTTAAAACCCTTAATTCACTCGCAAAGGTTAATAATTCATTTGCCTTTTTCTCTTCAATTTTAGCTTGTGAAATCTCTTCAGCCAACTCATCAACAGATGATGATTGTTGTTGATATTCTACTTTAACTTTTTCACTTTCCTTTTCTAAATCAACTAAATCTTTAGTTTTAATTCTAGTAATCTCTTGAATAACAGGTTTAATTTCTTTAATTTTATTCAAACCAATCTCAGCTTGACTCAATAATTGTTGTTTTTTAGCTAAAAACTTTGGAGTTTTCTCTAATTTCTTTCTTTGTAACTCTTCAAAAGCACTACATTCATTATCAGAGAGTGGACGTTCACAAACTGGACAACTACTGTGATCACGAGAAAGTTTAATGAAATTTTCATAACATTTCTTTAAGGCTTCTGTCATACTAACATCATTTCTTAAATCTTTAACTTCCTTTTCTTTAATTTCAACAATTTCATCCCACGTTTTATCTGATGGAATAACTTCAACAACTAATTTTTCTTTACTTTCTAAAGATTGTTTTAATTTTTTCTCTTGATTACTAAATGATTCTAATTTACCTTTAGAAATTGATAGTTTAGATTCTACAATTTTTAATTGTGAATTTAATTTTTGTACCTTTTCATTCTTCGATTGAACTAATACTTTAATTTTACTTTCAATATTATTTTGATTTATCATTTCTGGATCTTGACTTCCAAGAACTTTTTCATAAGCTTCTTTTGCTTCTAAAAGCTTACTGTTTAATTGTGTTAAAATCTTTTGATTTTCTTCTGTTAAATTTTTGATTCTAAAACTAATATCTTTTTCTTTTTCTCTTGTTTTTAGTTCATTATTTGTGTTAAATATTTTTTGATTAATATCTCTTAATTCTTTTTGTGTATTAATTATTTGTTGATTAATTAATTTTATATCATCTTGTTCTTGTTTTTGTTTAGCTAATTCTTCTAACTTATTTACTTCACTTTCTAATGTTTTTACTAAATTTTCATCAATATTCATTTTATTTAATTTCTCTTTTGTATCATCTATTTGTTTTTGTAATATTTTACGTTTATTTTCTAAATTATTAAATTGTGAATTAATTGTATTCTTCTTATTATTAATATCAGTAATACTTAGTGTTATTTGACTTTGTTCAGTATGATGTTGTGATCTTTCTTTCTCTAACTTTTTCTTTTCTTGATCTGCTTTCTCATTTAACAAATTTAAAAAATCTAAAGTTTGTGGAACTGAATAAGGTGGATTGTCATAACCATTTATCTTATATTTTTGTGCCATTGAATAAATCTCAGTATATAAATCTTGTAATCTATTTTCATGAGCTTCTTTTTGGTTATTTAAAGAACCTAACTCTAAAGATAATTTAGTTAATTCATCTTGTAATTTCTTTCTTTGTGTTTGTATTTGAATTAAATCTTTATCTGTTTGATTTTGTTGTTGTTTTAATTTTTCTAATTGTTTAACAAAATTTTGTTCAAACTGTTTTACTTCTTCATCAGTTTCAGTAAATTCTTGTTCTAACTTATTATACATGTCATTCACTTCATTTTGTAACATTTTCTTTTGTGTTTCCTTTTCTCTTAATTTAGTCTTTAATTCATTTAACTGTTCATAAACCCCTTCATACTTCTCAATATCTTGATTAATGTCATTTAATTTATTTTCAATCTCCGTTCTTTTATCTTTTAATTTTTCTAATTTTACAACTTCAGTTTGTGCTTCTTTTTTTAGTTTGTCAGCTTGATTTTTTTCAGTTTCTGCAACTGCTAAATCTTTTTCAAATTCTTTGAATTGTGCTGTAATTTCTTTTTTAGTTTTCTTTATGGCGTCTAATGCTTTGGAATATCTTGTACTTGCAAAAATATCGTCAAATTTCTTTTTTAATGAAACGTTATCACCTAATGGCCAATTTACTTCTTCTTGATGACAAAATATAACTATTTTAAATAATTTTAAATAATACAAATAATTTTAAATATTTAAATAATTAATTTTAAATAAAGATACAACTTACCATTTTCTAAAATAGCCTTACTGACACCCATACATTCAGGTATTAATTTATCCATTTCTGTACATTTAAAACTACTATTTTTAATTTCGCCATCATCTCCTTTTGTTTGAAGAACTGATTCTAATTGTTTAAATGTCATCTTTTTCTTTGTTTGAGATAATTGAAAACTTCTAACAGTTACATATCTCTTCTTATTCGCTGCTTTAAATTGTAGTCTAATCTGTCCTTTTACTTCTGAATCACCTAAAACTTTAGGGTCATGAATAAATGATTTACCTCTATCACTATTTGGAGGAAGTTCTCCGGTCGTTGCACACTTTAAACATTCAATAATTGTTGTCTATGATAATTTATAATTAAGTTTTAATAATTAAATCTAAATAAACACTAACCTTTCCAGCACCATTTGCACCTAAAATAATTGTTAAAGGCTTTTGAAATTTTATTGTTTGCGGTTCGGAAGGATCAAATGAACGAATACCAGAAATTGAGAGCCAATCCAATGAAGTCATTTTTTTCTAATATTTTCTGGAAGATTTTATTACAAACTTTAACTAAAAATTTAGATCTTTATTTTGTTTAAATATTTAAATCATTTTAAATAATAATAACATTTAAAACGATAATAAATAACATACAATAAATAATTATATTTACAAGTAATGTGGTGTAATAGAGTTATCAATCTCTAACTTTTCAAAACAAGGATAAATGGTTGTTTTTGCAGTTCTAGCCACAGATACAATTGGATAATAAACATCACTTTCATTTAAATCTTTGGCTTTAATCGTAGCAAAATGTTTTTGATTTAAAAAATAAAGTACATTTCCTTCCTTAAAGTCAACATGAACAGAAACAACATCACCAACCTTTATCTCATAATTTTTTGATATACTACTTGGAAATGTAAATGTCCTTCCCTTTGCTTTTATAGATGTCAAAGTTGTAGTTAATCCAATACCTTTATTAGGTTCCATAAATTCAGCGATTGAATGATCTTTACAAAATTTTGTTGTATAATAATCAGTTTTCATTCCAATACCAATAACAATTTTCCATGAATTTCCATGACAATCACCGAAATCATTGATATAAACATTAAAACTATTTTTTGTAAAATCAATACATTCTTCTTGGTTATGAAATAATTGTAAATTACTATAAAATGAAATCCAAACTCTACGAGAAATATTTTCAATAGTTAAATTTTTATTAAATATTTTATATTCATTTGAAGATTGAGGTAATTTACTTTCAAATGGTATTTGTTTTAAAATTTTATAAACTAATTTCCAGTTAGAAAAGTTATGCGTTTCTAAATTACTTTTAATGAATTGCGGGAAATTATTCTCTAAAATTATTTTTTCTTCAGAATTAACAATATCATTGCTTTCATTATTAATATCGTTGGCAACTAAGCTATAATTTTTTAAATTATAATACTTGTTAAAGAGCTCGGTTGCTTTTGATTTCCAAAGAAAAGTAAATTCTGGTTCTTTGCTATTTAAATAATTATAATGTAAAGAACAAGTAGAACAGAATTGAAGTAATGTCAAGTCGTCACAAAAGAATAAAAAATGAGTTAAAATTTCGGCAGGTAGCGTAGAGATCATTTTTTAAAATTATTATTTATAAATAAATAAATGAAGTATTTTTGGGTTTTGTAACAACAGAGAACCACCTTTTCAACCCCAGTAAAAAAAAAACTTTGGTCAGGGTGGGATTTGAACCCACGAACCCATGCGGGATTAGATATTAAGTCAAACGCTTTGGTCATCATGTCTCGAATTCATTCAAAAAAATGTCACAGCAATATATTTATTCTAACACATTAACTTCTTTCCAAAATGATATCGTTTATTTTAAAAATTGTGATCAAATTCATTTAAAATATCCATATTTAAAACCAGTAGGATCAAAAAAATTTAAAAATTATGTATTTAAAAATAATACTAATAATTTACAACAATTAGAATATGGATTTTCCGTAAATTTAGTTTTATTAAAACAAAAAGAAATACACACCTATTTCCATTACAATTTTTTACAATATTTACAAATTCCAGAAAATAAATATTTTATTAGTGAAATTTGGATTTATGAAACAAAACATATGTATCCCTGTA
>CADWAF010003462.1:0-17363 GCA_902984215.1 Willaertia magna | reverse complement strand
TTTTTTTCTTTTTTAAAAAAATGTTTTATATAGAAGTAACATTTTTTAAAAAGTATAAATTATATAGTTAATTGTATAATTTATATAGATTTTGCAAATTTCTATAAAAAAACTTTTGTTTTTTTTCTTTAAAAAAACTATAAAACTGCTAAAACTTATATAGCTTATTTAATAATGATTTTAATGAAAAAATAAATAATTCAAAAAATAAATTTTCATTTTTTAATTTTTAAAAACCTATATAGTTTAATTTTATAATATTTTTAGTGATGATAATAATTGATTAGAAGAAAATGATGAATAAAAATTATTAAATAAATTGGATACATTAAAGAAAAAAAAGATAAAAAAGTAATATTAAAGAAAAATTATAATTTTTTTTTAATTCTAACAATAATTATAATAGTACTTTTAATCAAACTTTTTTATTTTTAAGTTATTTTTTAAATAGTTTTTTAAACTTTATATTTTTGTTAAAATTAAGGAATATTATTACAGAAATTGCTTTATTTATTATAAAAATAAAAGCTTCTTTTAACAATATTAAATTACTATTTAAATTAATTAATAATATTATTGATTATATTTAAAATTAATTTAATTTACAAAAAAATAATTATTACAATTACTTACATAAAATATTTCTTTCTTTATCATAACATTAAAAATTTAGACAAAGTTTATTACTGCACAAAATGCAAAGAGTATACAATTGATAATAAAGTATCAAACAAGAAATGCAGTTGTGCAAAAGAGTTTTGTAAATATTTTTATTACAGATCTCTTCTAAATCAATTAGAGTTTAAAATGAATTTTTATAAAGATTTCAAAGAAGACATTAATTATTTTCGTAATGAATATAAAAATAACTCTTTATTAATCAAAGATATTTACGATTCTAAAAATTATATTAATAATATTTATATTCATACTAAAAATTAGATTTATTTATTAACTTTCAATACCTTTGTTCAAAAAAGTTTTTTAAAATTTTTTTTTTCTTTATATAAATAAATTTAAATCTTGTAATAGAAATTAAAAAATTACATTTTTTCGTTTGCCGGCTATTTTGTTTTTTATTTTAATTTTTTTACTTTAAAATCAAACTTTAAGTTTATAATTTTCACATTTAATTATTTCAAGAAATGAGTTTTTACAACATAAAAAAAGTGATTATAGCTAAAGGTGTCTTCAAAAAAATTCTTCAGAGTTAACCTAGTTAACTCAATTCTTGGCTCACTGGTGGAAAAGTCCCAATAAAAAGTGGACACCTTTAGCTATAATCACTCAAAGTTTTATTTGCACTCACTTCAACCAACAAAAAAGTCTAAAGGCGTCAAAATAATGGAATTCCATTATTTTAAAGAATAAATTAATAAAAAAAATTCCATTATTTTAAAGAATAAACAAAAAAATTTAAAAAAAAATGAATAAGTTGCCAGAAGAATTATTAATCACTCACATTTTTTCCTTTTCATCTCTCTTTGATTTATTTATTAATTTTAAATTAGTTTGTAAACAATGGGATAAATTAATTGACGATAATTGTTTAAATTATTTAAAAAATGAAATTGGATTTTTAGATTGTAATGTTACAACAAATAATAAATTACAAACTTTAAAATATATTAATAATTTATTACAAAAGAAATATAAAGATTATTTTGAAATACAAAGAAAAATAAAAGAACTAAATTTTAGTGACATTTTTATAAAACATTTCAATCAACATTTAGATTTTAAACTTTTTTTAGAAATATCTCCAAATCCTTTTAGTTCTTCTTCTATTGAACAAGAAGACTTTGAAGAAGTAGAACAAAAAGAAGAAGAAGAGGAGGAATCTGTTGAAGAAGAAAGAAAGAAAAGAAAATTAGATTTAACTGAAAAATTAATGGCCAATACAAAAGAAGATAATTGTGACATTGGTCAAAGTAAATTTGGTGGTTTTCCAGATTTACCAAAACAATATTTATGGCCAAAAGATCAATTTAATAATGATTTACTATTTGTTTGTCAATTAAATATTAAACATTTAACATTCTTTTTAAACAACAACTTTTTAAAAAACTCTTTAAAAAACTTTCCAAAACGAGATGGCATGTTATATTTTTGGATTTCAAAGAACACTCAAGATGTAGAAGAAACAGATCCAAATACTTTAACTTGTGTTACTTATTTAAGTGAAAAAGAAATTAAAGAGATGGGTAATTTAGAGAGAAGAATAAATCCTATAGTGAGTGACAATGATGATGGTATTAATAGAAGTGAATTTTGTAGAGAAAATATTCTGTCACTTCCTTGTTTTCATTAACTGTGTATAAACGTTCACCATTGTTTGCAGTAAAATATAATTTGGTGTTTAATCCAGAATATAATTTACAAATTTCAATGTCCCTTTTAATATTTTTATAACTGTCAGCGTTGGATCCTTTCTTTTTTGTACTGTAATTTTTGAAAGACACCAAAGAGCTTTCATTTACCCCATTTTCATAAGTATATAATTCATTCTTATTAGTTAAAATAAAATAATGATTGTAAGAACACGCAATTTGTTTAATATTACCAATAAAAGGAGGAATTGTTATTTTAAAGGCACTTTTTGCAGTTGCTCTGTATAAATTTCCAAATTTATCTAACATTATGGCATGTTTTCCTCCACAACAGAAATCAATAATATCAGGATTACAATAAAGTTGTTCAAAATTATAACTATAAGTAGTGTTTTCTCCATTTCCTAAACTTGCCCCACTAAAATAAAACTTGCCTTCTTCATTCAAAACGATTGTTGTTCCACCACAACATTTAACTGATTTAATTTTTCCAAAATTAAAATTATTTTTTGTAAAGTCGTAAAGCATATTGAAATTTCCAAAACCTAATTGTCCACAAGCTCCTTGTCCAGTTAAATAAAATCCATTTTCTTGTGTTAATAAAGTTGAATGATATCCACCACAGTTTATTTCTTTAATTTCACCATCTAAATGTGAAATATTTATCTTTGTGAATTGTACGATATCTGAAACGTCATTAAATCCTAACTGACCGTTTGAGTTTTGGCCACAACCATACAGATCCTTATTTTCTGTTAGAATTAATACGTGAAAATACCCACATGCAAGTTTCTTAATAGTGGTAACTCCTAATTCCTCTACCAATTCAGTTTCAACCATTTCATTAATATTATTGTTGTTTGATTGCTGACCGAATAGTAATTTTCCATAACTATTGATTCCTGCTCTTAACAATTTCATTTTTTGTTGTTGAATTTATGCAGCTTTGACTAATTTTTTGTTGTGGTTGGAAAGCTGCTTTTCAAAACTCTTTACAAAGATAGGATGTGCTGTTTTTGAAGGGATTATTGAATACGGAGGTTACAACAAAAAAAATTGTTTCCTACGAATTACTAACAATAAATTGATTTTGATAGAAACAATTAATTGATTAAAAAATAAATATTTGTAAATAATTGTAAATAATAAAAATCAATCAATGAAACCATCACAAGGTTTTCATAAAACCGATAATAATGAGAAACATAAAATTATTTTATCGGATGATGAAGATGATAATGTAATTAATGTAACAACAACAACCAAAACAAATAATACTTCTTCTCCTTTTAAACCTACGTCAACACCATCATCGGCAAATAATATTAGAGTAATTAGAAACTATCAAAAAGTAGTAATTCCTTCCTCCTCTACTACTTCTTCAAATCAAAGTAAACTGTCAACAACAATAAATAATCAAGTAGTAATGGATCAAAATGTAGTTAGTACTAAACAAGTACCCCCAAATAATAATAATACCTTATCAACAACAATGAAACATGCTATTTCTTCTTCTTCTATCTTACAACATTATTCTTCCGAAGAAGAAGAATTATTAATACCAACAACTACTACATCTTCTATCATAAATAATCAAGTCAATACTACAACAGAAGATTTACTTTCCAGTATTGAACAATCAATGGAAGAAATCTTACAAGCAACCGATGAAGATTATTTTAATCCTCCAAACGTCTTACATTTAAGTCATCATAACAGTAATGTAACTCAACAACAACAACAATCGATTAGCGGCGTAGGAGAACAAGGCTTAATTGAAAGTACTGGAGGTATTACCGATAGTAATTATTCAACTAATTCTACTCCGCAACAACTTTTCAATCCTTTCTTACCAAACACTTCATCTTTCTCATTAGATATTCCTCTTGTATATACAACTAGTGATGAAGAAATTGAGTTATCTAATGGATCGATTTCTACAAATACAACTACAACTACCATTGAAGAAGAATTTATTCATCATTATCATTATTCTTCATCAAATAACTCTTCTTACAATAATAACAACAATAATAATGCTTATAATACAACAATTATTTATTCACCAGCAAGTAATATGCCTTTTGTTTTAACAAACCAAAATAATGGCGGGAACAATAACCCTTTCGAACTTGTAACAAATAATGGCGGGAATATTAATAATAAACAAATATTAAGCGGTAGTCATAATGAAGGCTATCATTATGAAGAAGAAGAAGAAGATGAGGATTATGATGATTATAATTCAAATGCTAGTAGTGTGGATAATAATGATCATTTAGATAATGATTTAATAAATAACTATTCCGCATCTACTACTACAACAAATTCAATTATGAAATTATTTATTAAAAATAATAATAAGAAACAACAACAACAAGGAATAAATAATAATCAAGGGATCGAAAATAACAACAATAGAAATAATTTATTATCTACAAGTAATAGCACTGCCGGTACTGCTAGCGTAATTAGCGAAAATGTAAATAATAACAAAAATAGTATCATTATTGACTTTAATGATTGTAATAACAATATTTATGAAATGAATGAAAAATTTAAAACAATTTATCATTCAATTTATAAAAATAATAATATAACATTAACAGATTTACAACATTGGATTTCAATCGCTCCAAGTTTTGAATGTATTTCTTTTTTATTAAAGGAAAATGAATTATTTATTTTTTCAAATATTAATTTTAAAAATAATTTATCTCATACAATTAAAAAGAAAATGAAAGAATTAAATAATAAACACCAAAGTATGAATTATCAACAATCATTGTTATTAAATAATAATGACCAATTAAATGAACTGATTGAAATATTTAATTATTTTTGTAATGAAGAAATTTTATATTGTATTTTACAATCACCTATTGTAATGGATATTAATATGGAGAGTGATGTTGATAAAATTATTTTATTGTTAGAAAAATTAACTAAAGAAAATCAACAATCTTTTCAAAATTTCTTTAGATTATTTGACGGTACTAAAAGGTGGTTAATCCACGTATTTACACATAATTTAAGAATTAGAAAAGATTATGATAATAAATTACAGCAACAGGTGGTCAATACTGTAAATAATTCTTCGGCCATTGCTACATCAAATGCTGATGTCATTAGTATTAGCGGTGTTAGCGCTAATAGTAATGTTAATAGTGGTAACACCACAATGTTGGTGAAGCAAGGCTCATTATCTAGTTTATCAAGCAATAGTAATACATCACCAACAGCAAGTATTTTATCAATATTTCAAAAACGTCAAAGATCAACAATTGATTTACAAAATTTTTTACAATTAATTAATCGATTAGTTGAATTAAATTTTATAAATGAAAATTTAAATATTTTATTAGATGAATTAATGTTAATACCATTCTTTGTGTCTTTAAATACATTTGAATTTATTGAATGTATAGGTATTTATAGTAACGATAATTTAAATTATAAATTAAAAGATTATTTAATTGAAAAATGTAAACAATTAATTATTCAACATGTAAATGGTGGAAAACAATTAGAAGAATTATTTTTATTAATACAACAAACTATTTTAAATAATAATATAAGAATGGATTGTTTATTTACATTTTTACAATCTTCAAATTTATTAAAAAATGATTTTGAAACAATTGTAAAACATCCATGTTGTTATCATTTTATTAAATTTATTAAACATTCTGAACCTTTTTTGAATGATAAAAATTATTTAAATATTAAAGAAGCAGTATCGAAATTACAAGACGTTTATTATAAATTAGTTTTTAAATTATTAGATAAAAAATGTGATATAAATACTTTAAATATGGTATTAAAACATTCTGATCAATTCATAAAAATAGTTTACATTATGGGAGATGTTGGTTTCAATGAAGAAAATATTAAAACCTTAAAAGAAGAATTTATTTCGTTTAAAACAACATTAGATGCCGTACAAAATTTCTTAACAATCTTTTGTGATGATCCAAACTATTTTGAAACATCTACTATATTAGATAATATTATACAGATAAGAAGAAATATGGGACAAATGATATTTAGTAAGATTCAAAAACAAATTTCAGAATTAATTCCATTCTCTATACAAGATCTTTCTTTCTTTTATGAATTAAGATCTTCTGAATTTTTCTTAGTTTTATGGCGGGATTTATACACAAATATGAATCGTACGATAACGTTAAGTAATTATAATAATAGTTATAATGGTGGTACGTCAATAATACAAAAACACACAGTTGAATCAATGAAGTTACAGTTAATACCAAATATGAAGAAGAAATGGTTGACTTTTTACAATGGTTTAGATAATTTATCGATTCGTCTTGTTGAATTTCAATCCATTTTAAAAAGATGTAGTTATTGTAAACATGAAAATTTATTTTCTTTAAATGCTTCACAATATGAAGAAGAATTATTAAAATTAAGAATGACATTTAATGGACAAGTTAATTATAATAAGAAATTGAGTAAAATTGATGAAGAATGGATTAAAAAGAGATTAAATATTTTAAAATTAACTGATAAATTAAATATTTATAAAAATTATTTACCTTCATTTTTAATTTTAATTGAAGAATTATCTAAAACATTTATAAATATAAAATTAAAGAAAGATTTAGATTATATTAAAATTAAAAAGGAAGAAAATATTTTAAAACAGCAACATTTATTTGAAAATCAAACTTTAAATATGTTAGAAGAAAATAAATTAAATTTAGATTTTAATTTATTAGAAAATTGGTTTAAAGAATTTACAAGTAATCAAATTCTATTTATTAAAATATTAAGTGAGTCAACCGGTTTACAAATTATTGATTGGTTATTGAAAAATAAATCAGATAGAGAATTTGAAAATTTAGTTGAAATGTGTAAAAGTTTTACGGATTCCGTTAAAGTCTTAGAAGCCCTAAAAAGTTTATGTATTTTACGTAAAGTTATCGGGACCGATTTTTTATATAAAAAAAATTATTTAAATTTAAAAGAATTAAAATACGCATTAGCTATTTTAAAAATTGAAAATGAAACCATTGTAAATGAATTAAGAAATTTAAAGAAACAATTTTCATTATTGTTGAGAATGTTTGAAGAAAAATCGCGAAGTAGTGGAGTGCAGGCTTTATATGATTTAGCTGCAATTTATGAAAAGGGAATTTATGAATTTAATATAAATAATAAGTTTATTATTCGTTGTAGAATACAACAAAGTAATCAACAACAACAGGTTACAATATTAAGTTTAGAAAATTTAATTGAATTAAGAAATAAATTATTGTTGGTTGAAATTCCAGAAAAGATTTTAACTTTGGATAATGTAAATGAAAGAATTAAATTATTTGTAAAATCATGTGCTATAATGATTGATATTAAAAGTTTGTTATTAGATTTGTATAGACAAGCTCATTTTGATTTTCAAGAAAATAATTTTTGTAAAGAATTACGTGCTAATGAATGTACTTTGGAAGAAATTATAAATTATAAAAATTATTTATCAAAAGAAAAGAAAGAATGGCAATTATTAATTGATAGAGCGAGAAGGGAATATTTTTATTTTAATTTATTTAGAATGAAAGAAATTTTGAAAGTGTATACTTTATTACAAAATATTTATCAATTACAACAAACAACTGCACAAAATCAGCAAGATCAAGAAGAAAATTTGTTAAATGAATTACATTTCATTTTAAGATTAGGTGATCAAATAATTACATTAGAAGAAGTAAAAGAATGTGTTAAAAGAAATGTTATCCAAAACAGTAATATTAATTCAGCAACCGAAAAGATGACATTTATTTGCCAATTTATTCAAAACGTATTTTCTTCAAGAACCATTCAGTACCAAAAAGTTAACGTTTTATCACAAAAATTAAGCTTGGCTTTTAATCAACAACAAAATAACACAACAAATGATCAATCCGTTAAAATTATTAAATTAACAAATGAAAAGGAAGTATTAGATGCCGTCATTTCAATTTATTCTTATCATAATAGATTACCTTTAAATGAAGAAGTACTTTTATGTAATGTTAATAGTAATTGTGATAATAACGGAACGAATAATAGTGTTGATAGTAATAATAATCAAACAGAAGAAGAATTAGAAGAAGAAATTACATTAATTTTGAATAGATGGCAATACTCAAAATTTAATGAAAGAAAAACAATTTATTGTATTGCTAATATTCATTTATTGTCCTATGGTTTACAATCGAAGTTATTATTAAAAATTCAAGAATATTTATCTTTTAAACAACCAACTACTTCCTCATCAACAAATAATTCATCAGCATCCACTTTAGTATTAGTTAGTGGATCAAATAGCAACTCAAGATTATTAAGAGAATTTTCACAATATATTGATTCAGATTTTAAGATTTTACCTAAAAAGTACATTACAAAAATATTTGAAAATAGAGTAAATTTAAATGTAAAGTGTGTAACTGGTAAACATTCAGGGTCAGGAAAATCAAGTTATATTTTACAAGAAGTTTATGAAAAGAAACAAGAATATTATAGAATAACAATTTTAGAAGATACTTGCTCTTCTGAAATTATTAAATCATTACATGATTCTTTTAATAACTATAAAAATATTAATAATAATGATAAACAAAATATTGCGTATCATATAAATATATGCCCATTAGTAAATAATCAATTAAATTATTTATTTTTTGAATTATTTTATTTAGGGCATGTAAGAGATAAACAAAACGCAATGATTTATCATTTAAACTCAAACACTGGTTTCTATTTAGAAATACCAAATACTTTATGTGTACCTGTTTTACAAGAAAATGTTTTTATTTGTCAATCTTTACCGCTAGTATATATTGAACCAAAAGAAGATAGCTTAAAATTAATGAAATATGAATTAAAAAATAATGACAATAATAATGGCGGATTAATTATTAATGCTTATAAAGATGAAAAATTGCAATTTGTTTGTAAATTTTTAAAGGCTTTTGAAAATGGCGTTTTTAGAAATGCAAACCCAAACATTCCAGATTTTGATCCAAAATTAGAAAAAGATTTAAATTCAAAACAATGTTTACAATTATTATGTAAATATTTAAAGTTTGAAACAGTTGACACCGTAAACTTCTCTGTCATACAATATTTTATTCATTTCATGACAGGACAATTCTCTAATACGTTACGTTATGACTGTTTTAAGAATTGTGCAATGGAAGGTACAATGCAATTATTTAAACATGCAATGATTGATTTAATGATAGATTCTGGTAGAGATATTTGCAGTACTTCTATAGATATTAATTTTTATAGAAATTCATTTACAAAAAAGTATTTAGGTGTAAAGTCTTATACAGAAATATTATTGTTACAATATATTGAAATGTTTGAAAAGAAATTGGATAAATGGGAAGATAATAATAAGCATCCACCTTTAGTAGTTTTTTATCAAAATGATAAAGATCAAATTCTTGGAATTGATTTAATTGGTTTAAATACAGATCAGCTAAAGTTGGATGAAAATTTAAAGTATAGTTTAGTTTGTAATGGTATTGATTTGGAATCACCAAAAGATTTAACGCATGAAAGAGCACAAGAAATTATACGTAATGTTGCTGGTGTGGTTGTAAATAACAAGAACAATGAAAATAATGATAAACCTATAGCTGCAAATAATTATGTGTTAACAGTAGATAATTTGAACAAATTAATTACAATCTTTCGTAAAATGAAATACAATTTACCAATTGTACTTTCTGGAGATACAGGTGTTGGTAAATCAAGTTCATTAAATTATTTAAGTTCTATATTAGGACATAAGATGAAAAGATTTGTAATTAATGAAGGTCATTGTTCTAAAGATATAATTAATTGGTTAGAACCTTTAATTAAAGAAGCAATGAATCAACCATTAGAGCAAATTATTGTCTTTTTTGATCAAGTAAATATGGCGAATAATGTTGCATTATTTAAAGAATTAATTTGTGATAGAACACTTAATAATATTGCTATCCCAACAAATTTAAAGATTGTTGCTGCTTGTAATCCATATCGTTTAAGAAGACATTCTGGAACGGATTGTAATACAAATAATACAACAAATAATTTAAATAATAATGAAAACAGCGGTAATACTATATTAAGTACAAAATTAAAACAAAGTGTAAAGAAACCTGGTTTAGATTTACAAGCATTTGCTCAATCACTTGTCTATAAGGTTTACCCAATGCCAATTTCTTTATTAGGATTTATTTTTTATTTTGGTAATTTAGATAATGATATTGAACAATTATATATTCGTGCAATATTAAAAGTTGAAATGAATGAAAATAACAATAATATATTTTTTGATTGTTTTACAAAATTAATATTTCATTCACAAACTTTTATAAGAAAAGTTTATAAAGAAAAGAGCGCTGTTAGTTTACGCGATGTTAAACGTTGTATTAAATTATTTAAAAGTTTTTACGCCTCTTTAACAAAACGAAATGGCCTTTCAGAGATTAATTACAACTTTGGTGAAAATATTAATTTTGTAATTAAGAATGCAATCATGCTATCCTTAGGTCATTGTTATTATTATAGACTTTCAAGTAAAAGAGAAGAATATATCAAAGAATTAGAAGAACTTTTTGAAAAAGAAAGAAACACAATTAATGTTTATAGTAATAATTCTAATTCTTCGTTAAATTATATCGCCTATTGTAAAGGTGACTTTTTAAAAATATTAATGGAAGAACAGTTATACTATACAATGCATTTAAATATACCAAAAGGAATTGCTTTAAATAATGCATTAAGAGAAAATATATTTATGATTTTAGTTTGCGTATTAAATAAGATACCAATCTTTGTCGTTGGTAAAAGTGGTAGTTCGAAATCTTTAGCTTTAGAGATTTTAGCTTCAAATTTAAATGGTATAGCAAGTAGTGATAACTTTTTACGTTCTTTACCTTCAATCGAGATATTTTCTTATCAATGTTCACAAATATCAACTCCAGAAAGTTTAAAAAGTTGTTTTGATGCAGCAAAGAGATACCAAAAGAATTTACCAAATGCCATTGTTGTTGTTTTGTTGAATGAAGTTGGATTATTAGAACAAAGTATAAGTCATCCTATTAAAGTAATTAATAAGGAATTAGAAGAAGAAGAAAGTGAAATTGCAGTGATTGGTTTATCTAATTGGGATTTAGATCCAAATATTATAAATAGAGCAGTTTATTTGTCTAGACCATCACCTAATACATTTGAATTAAAAACTACATTATCAGGTATCGTAACTTCTTTACAATTAGATAGTACTTTATATTCATTAGCAAAAGCATATAATGATGTTTATAAAAATCAAACAAGACCAGATTTTTATGGTCTACGTGATTTTTATCATACAATTAAGTTTATAAATAGAAATTTTAATGATTTTGCATCATTGACACCAGAACTATTAATAGATGCATTAGCCAGAAATTTTAATGGATCAGAAGATTTTGCAAATATTTTAAAAATCTTCTTTTCTTGTGTTGGTATGAGTATTGATAAAAGTACAACAAATAATTTTAGAAAATCTAAATTAGAATATATTAAAGATAATTTACAAGATACAAAAGCAAGACATTTAATGTTATTGACAAAAAATAATGAATCATTAACAATTTTATTTAAAAATTTATTAATTAATTATGAAAATTCAGAAGTGATTTTTGGACCAAATAATTTTCCAAATAATAAGAATTACAATGGTAAGAATGAATTACAAATTTGTTTAGATATTCAAAAAATTAAAAAGAATATGGCTACAGGTAAATGTGTAGTTTTAGTTAATTATGAACAATTATATGAAAGTTTATATGATTTATTTAATTTACAATATATTGAATATGATGAAAATCGTTTCGTTTGTGTAACGCTTGGTACTTACAGTAGATTATGTAGTGTACATAAAAACTTTAGAGTTATTGTAATTGTAGATCAAGAAGATGCATATAATAGATTATCTAAGCCTTTACTAAATAGATTTGAAAAACAAACATTACATAGAGAAGATTTATTTGATAAACATTCAAGTATAAATTTAAGAAATATTTTGACAAATTTACAATTATGGGTTAAAAATATTTTTGGTGAAGATGAAAAACCTTTTATTAATTATCATAAAACTTTATTACAATCTTTAATTTTATCTTTAGATCAAAAACAAATTGAAGAACCTACTTTCCATGATTATTTATTAGAAAAATGTAAAAATGCTTTATTATGGATTACAACTACCGATGCTATGGTTAGAGTGTTGTCAAAAGGAAAGAATAGAGACTTAGCTGCAATTTATTTTGAAAAGCAGGAACATACTGATTTATTGCAGTTTTTAGGTTATTTATTTAAGCAATTAAATTATTTAAATACAAATAATCAAAATAATAATAATTATGGTAGTGATTACAATAATTTAGTATTTAATGAAGGATATTTCCAATTGGTACTATTTACATATTCTTCTAATTTTCAATTAAACTCACTTTTGGAACAAGCTCAATTAAAATTAAATATTAATGAGAGCAATAGTGGTGATAATAAGATTGTTTTATCCAATTATAAAATTGTAAAGTTAGATGAAATACAATCAGAACAAGAATTTACAGATATGATTGAAGATTACTTTAATAATACTAAACAGTCATCATCTCCTCAACAATCACTACAAATAGAAGTGAATAATAATAAGCATGAATTATTGGTTATTCAATGCGAAGCAGCAATTACTTCAAATGCTCTAATTCAACAAAGTAAATTTATTATTGAAAAACAAAGGCTATGTTCAAAACAGAGTACAAAAGGTAAACATATCTTATTCCTTATCCATTCAATGCCCTTTATCCAAGCATCACGTAATACTAATAACGCTAATGCAACAAATAACAGTACTAATAATAGTAGTGGCAATGGTAATAATAATATTATTGAATTTGATTCACATTGGTGTTATGCATTTATTGACGAGATTAAACCAATGGAACCTTCAATTTGTGAGATTTTAAGAAGACCATTCGCAGAACACGTTACACAAATTAATTTACGTGAAATGATTACAAAGAATTTTAGAGCAAGTTTATCAATGTTACGTTATAATACACGTAAGAATACAAAGTTAAATGACATCACAATATTAATTTCAAGAATTGAAGAAATGTTAAAAATTGAGAAATTTTGGGAAATTTTAAGATCTAAAATCATTGATATTTGTTTAGATAGTTTTTGTAAAGATTTACAAAATAATTATTATTCAGAACATGTTGCATTTCATATGAATGATTACTTTATGGTTTCAAACACATATTATGCTGCATTACAATATTGTGTTACAAGAATTATAATTAAATCGTTTGCTTATTTAATTGCTGAAATTGATAGAAATGATAACTTAAGTTTATACTTTACGATGAAAGATAAAGGAACCGATGGAATAAATTTATGGTTAAAATTATTTAAAGATTTAAAGAAACCAACTACTTTATTTATTAATAATAATTCAATAATGAAATGGCAAGCAGTTGACGTGAAAAGTGATGGAAATAATAACAAACCATTCCAAGCAAGGTTTCCATTTAGTTTCGAAATTTGCAAACATGTACATTCTTTAAGAAATATTTGTGAAAGAATTGGAGGGAACACTAGAGATACTTTACAAAATCACATTGATATGTTATTCCCATTTTTAAATACATTACCATCTAAAGAATATATCTATCATTTCCTATATGATTATTTATGTATGTTCAGTGAACCATGTTCTGTACTTTCAAACGATGGACAATACGAAATTGTACATAAAATGTTAGAAGTGAATGATTGCGAAACTGTTGCTGGTGTGATTTCCTTTTTATGGAAACAAGAAAGACGTTTGCAAGCATATTTTACACTTTTTGAAACATTACCTTTCCTATTGAAGAAATTTAGACAAAAATTATTTGTTGCAACCAATTTAAGATTAAATTCAATGGAAGAGATGGATATTTTATTATTTAGTGTAATTCATCATTGTTTGGATCCAAGAAAAGTGGAAACGCATCATTCATTAATTAATGAAAGAAGATTAAATTGGGTTAAAAATTTAATTGAAATTAAAAGCGCAATTGAAGTTTTGATTAGTTTAATTCATCATAGTGTGCAACAATCACAACAACAGCATACTATTAGTTCAACAACTGCTTCAAATACTAACGCTACAACTGCAATTAATAGTACCATGAGTAATAGTACAACCAGTAGCAATAGTAATAATTCTACAACTGGTGTTAATATTATTACAACAAGCAGTACAGTGACAACCAATAGTACAACATTTATTAAGAAAACAAATTTAATACAAAAGAATATTCGTTACATTTTAGAGAAGTGGCAAAAACTTTTATTTTACAAAGAATACTTAGTTGAAATTGCAGTTCCACTAAATTTAGTAAAAGAAATCTCTATTATACTTTGGCAGAATATGAAAACTAAAAGTTTAACTTCATTAGCTGGTCTCGATTATATTTTATACTTTTTAGATGTTATTCACAAGATTGAAACTCAATCCTCAAAGCAACAACAATTAAAGCATCAATCACAACAACAAAATCATTACACCAAAAGGGCAAATATATCAAGGTTTTTCGAAATGTTCGTTTCTAAATTTTTAGTGAGAAGAAAGGATGATGAAGTGGATGAAAATTTCTTTAATGCTCTTGTTGAGATTATTAAAGGAACACATCAAAAGTTTAATGAAGTATTGAAAACGCCTTCTTCTACTTTACGTTCAATAATTTTAAAGAAATTACTTTTAAATAGACAAGTGAAACCTAAAATTAAGAATGAATTGAGAAAGATTATTATTAAAGAATTAGGTTTAAAACAATTATCACATTCTTCTTCTAATAGAAGTGATAGTAAGGTAGTTGCCTTGTTGATGAAGAGTAGAGGAAGTAGTACAGTACCACCTCTAATAGAACCTCTTTTAAAGAAAGAAGAAGAAAAAGAGATTGAAGAAATTAACTTTGAAAATACCATAACTTATACTTATTTAACAATATATGAAAGTGGATTACAACATTTACCAACAGAACAATTATCTGAATTAGTTAAAAAAATTGATTCTTCTTTATTAAATACAAATGAATGGACTGATATTATGAAAGAAATACAATTGATTGCTATTTTGAGATCTACTTTATCACAATTTTGTAGTAGATTAATAATAGCAATTGAAAATAATGAAAATATTTTAAATATGATAAATAATAATTTATTATTTAAACAATTAACACAATTATTAAATCAAAAACCATTCGAATTTTTAAAATATGTTTTATTTAAATTAATTATTGAAAGAAAAGGTAGATTATTTTTAATTAAACAATTTAAATTGGAAGTTGGTAAATATTTACAATGGGTAAATGAATTATTACAAAATTGTAGAATTTCCGACATGATTCCACAAAATATTTTATTCCATAGTTTAAATGGAATGGAAGAAATTGAAGAGGCTGTTAAAAATATTATTAAACATTCAACCACTATTAACACTACAACCACAACAACAACCACCGGTGCTAATAATCTTAATAGAAAAAAAATTAAAGAATTAACAATTTCATTAAAGAATGTAATGAATATGATTTCAAAATTAGATAATAATGTTTTAAAGAAGTTATGTTTTTTAGCAGTAATTGATCAATGCTATTTATCTTTAAATAATCCATTAAATAATAATTTATTAAAAATATTTACAACAGAAAATGAAGCAAACATAAAAGATTTATTAAAAGATAATTTAAAAAATTTATTATTAAAACATATATTTTTAAAGCAAGATGAATTACGTTTAAATATGACATTTGCTAACCACTTTTTTACAAAAGATCATTTCTTTTCATTATCAAATACAATGCCATTTGAACATTTAACTTTAATTCATATAATTTTACATATTTGTTCAATTGCTTTTAGTAATTATGACAGTGATCAATTTTTATATAATTTATTATTTAATCCAGAAATGTTAAAAGATAAATATTTACCAAGTATGGCAGATGACATTAGAAGTGATGTTATTAAATCCTTTAAAGAACAAAATAATCCATTTAGTAATGAACAATGGTATACTTGTATGAATGGTCATGTTTACGTTGTTGATTTATGTGGCTTACCATTAGAAAGATCTTCTTGTCCAGAATGTGGTTCAATAATTGGTGGAACAGAACATATAGTTCACGATACAAACCAAAGTATTAAATTTGGGGAAAAAGTCACACCAACAGGTTATGCAGTATATGAATCACCACAAGAGTATGAATTAAATCATTCTATAAGGAACCTATTGCCAGCTAGTTTTCGTATCATTCGTTTAATGATTCATTCTTTATTATTTGTTGGAATGTCAGTTTTTCATAACAAACAATATACAAATATCTTACATAGAACAATTTCAACAAATATTAAAGAAAATTTATCAGAACATGTATTGTCACATATTAAGAATGATTGGAAGATTCTTATTGAATTAATTGGTGAACAAAATGAAGAGAAAGCAGGCGTTTTATTATTCCACATTTTAGAGATGTTTAGTTTTACTTCTAAACAAGTAGAATCAAAGAGAAGAGTAAAAAGAGATTTAGCTTTAATAGAGGGAAGAGATAATTGGGAAAATCATTTTAATGGATGTGTTGGTTTAGTTTTACAAAATGCAACAAAGAAATATACAAGTTATTGTAATTATGTACCAATTAGAAATCAACAATCATCTTCCTCATCGCCATCTACTTCTTCAACTTCACCTTCAACATCTTCATCTACAGTAGGAGATAGTAATAATTATTTAACAAAATTATTTACAAATTATGATCAACAGGCAATGTTATTACCTATCAATGATCCATTCAGTGAAATGTGGTCAATGAAAATACCAATTACTTATCAACAGTTTAAGAATCTATTTCTTTCTGATAAACAATCATCAAATAGTAATAATAAGCACACTAATCGTTTCCCTATATTATCACTATTTATTCATAACGAACCAAT
>CADWAF010003456.1:0-16252 GCA_902984215.1 Willaertia magna | reverse complement strand
TGCCACCACAACCAGACGATTAAAATAAAAAGTCCATATTAATGGGATACATTGACCAATAAATCAATTATCTGAGTTCGCGTGGCACAATAGTCAATCCATACTTTCTTTCTAATCAGCCTTTCTATGATTTCACAAGTTCATTGTTTGGCGCCAAAGGAAGTGTTACAAATTTTTTTAAAATCAAAAAAAAATTGGAAAGTATACTTTCACAAATTTGAAATTTTGTATTTTAAGTTTATTAAAGTTTATTTGGTTTTATTATTTAGCCTTAATGGTAGGGAAATGAATAGAAATAATAATACAGGAATAACAACGTTAAGGACAACAACTAGTACTACTACTAATAGAAGTGGATCTACGAATGGAAAGGCAGTAAGAAGTAATGGAAATACATCTTCTCCCTTAACATCTACGACAACTAAAAGAAATACAAGTAAAACACCTCCACCTTCAACAACATTTAGAATGAATAATACAAAAACCAATAATACAACAACAACAACGACTACTACCAACATTAATACTCCTAACAAAATAACATCTACCCTTAGACCAAAGACCTTATCTAAAGTCCCTTCTAAAACCTCAAGTAACGCCTCATCTTCTTCCAACAACAATAATGAAATCACCAACAACAATACCACTAATACAAACTCTTCTTCATCGCCAAGTAGACCCAAAAAGATTAGTGTTCAACGGTTTGATAAACATAAAGTTTCCGATCCCTTTTCTTCCTCAAAAAAGAAATTTAAAACAACTTTTGGTTTAGTATATGAAGCTGGCGGAATTCCTTGTAGAATTCAACATACCGCAGCTAACATGCATTTACAATGGGACAATCCAATTGAAAATATTCCATACGATCCTTTACTTACAACTATAGCAGATGGTTTAAGAGAAACAGATCATCCATATGTAGTTATAGTTAAGAAGGCTTTTGAACAGTTATGTTCAGCAGAAGAAGCAAGAGAGAAGATCATTCCAATGCTTAGAAATATTGTACCGTACCTGAGGTTAGCCTTACAAAGTAATGAATCAGCAGTTTTTGTTAATGCTTTAGAAGCAGTGAAACATATTTCGTATGCTGTATGTGAAGCTTTAGATGATCATTTACCAATGTTACTTATTCAGATTAGCAAAAAATGTTTTGATAAGAGATTTAGTGGAAAGATCGTAGATGTACTACAAACCATAGAAAGAAATAGTAATAATACGGAAATTGGAAAATTAATCAAGTCAAAAGTACCAACTTATAAAAGTATTTTATTATAAAAAAATAAGTTGTTGATTATTAAGATTGTCGTTACTTTGAAGAAAAAGTTTAAGTTATTATGCAAAAGTCGAAACAAAAGTTATTTGCTAGTGTAACTAGTGATGGATTGTTTGATGATTATAAACATTTACAAAGACAAAAGAAATCCGTCAGAACTGGACAGAATAGTAAATCAGAATATGATTCAGGTCTGTTTCAAATAAAAGTTTCTAAGGACAGTATACAGTTGACCGAAGCTAACGAAGAAAAAATAATTTTTAAAGATTATTTAGAACCTTGTAGATATAAATTACATTTACATAAATCAGGTAGTAGTCATTCACCAATAGTAGTTAGAGTAGAATGTCAAGAAATTAATTTTGATTTTGAAACTACTTTTGAAAATGAAAAGGATTTAATACAAGAATTTGATTTATTTAGAAAAGATGGAGATAATGAAAGAAAACATCCAATTTTTGTTACAATGAAGTTAATTAAACAATCTTCTGGAAAACAAAATATTCAAATTAAATTATTTAGAAAGAAGGATGTTGTAGTTGCTAAGGTATTAAAAATTAAACATAAAAAACAATTAATTATTCAAGCACAACCTGGTATTTATGAAGTGGTAGTGAGGAACACTGCTATGGACAATGATAATAAATTATCATTACAAATGAGTATTAATGTGACGGAAGAAGAACAAAACCAAATATCATCTTTTGGAGGATTAAATCCCGCACTTGAGAATCATAATGACAATAATACGAAAGCAAAAGTTAAAAATTTGCATTCTGAACAAACAGTAGTTGACAATTTAAAAACGGATTGGTTTTCAAATAGATTTACAATTTATGGAAAACAACAAGAAAGTAATTCTCCAGCAAGTATTACACGTGTTGAAATTATAATGTTATTATTAAGTCAATTAGAATTACCACCAGAATTTGGTATTTATGTTTATAGAATAGCTGATGAAACACCAGTAATGGAAATTGCTAAATTTGAATTAAGTCAACTGTGTCAACATTTGGTAGCTAGAATATTATATGCTTTTAACGTTACAAAAAATATAAAAGAATTAGATCAAATTATTTTACTTTGTAATAATTATGAAGTATTAAATGAAGGACAAAACGAAACTGATGATAATAATTCAATTCCAGAACCATTAAGAAAAATTGCTGAATTAGCAAAATCTAGAAAATCTTTATTAATTGAGCAATATAGAAAGAAGAGTGAAATAGAGAAGGGTGTTGCAGAGAAGAATGTTTCTATATTAAAGAGAGTAATGGAAGATCAAAGATTATCAGTTGAGGAGATGTCGCCAATAGCTAAGGAAGCACAAGTATTAATTTTAGAAATGGAAGAAAAAACGAAATTTGAAAATGAAATTGTAAAACAATTACAACAAGAAGCTGATAGATTTATTAAACAACATCCAAACTACGATATTAGTGAAATATTTGAAACTCAACCAATAAGATATCCATTTTATAAACAAATTACACAAGATGAAATGTATAATAGTGGTAAAAAGTGTGGAGCAATGTCACATTTATTTAAACATTTTTATGAAAGTGTTAAAATTGTAAATGATGAAATTGAGAATGGTCATTTAGTTACAACTCAAAATGAATTGATGACTAAAAAGGTAATTTTTAGAAAAATGGCAAAAACATTTTCAAGTGAAGAAGATAATCAATTGTGGAACGTTCTCTTTGATGACGAAGATGAAGAAGATTTCTTAGAGTATAATAGTCCATCTTCATTAATCAATAAGGGTAATACAACACCACTATTATCTGCTGCGGCTAGTACTTCTGCAAAAGGAAATTCAAAACAACAAAATAACCCTCAAGAACTTTCTTTAGGATTTATTGCCTTAATGGGATTAAGTAATTATACCATTGATGATTATGTTAAACCAAAAAGTGGTGAAGAAAAAGATGAAACTTCACATTTAGAAATGAATCAAACTAAATTAACCTTGGAACAATTCCAGTCTCTTTATAAAACAATACGTTTTGTAATTGTAAAGGGTTTTAAACACGTAAAAAAGAATGTGATTTTACAAGAAAAATTGTCACAAGCAGTTGCACATAAACAATTAAATAGTATTGAATATTATGTAAATTCATTAGCTGATAAATATTTATCAAAAGAAGAAATTGCTAGATATAGAAAGATTATGTACTCATTAAATGATAGAAATGAAGGTAAATTTGAGGCATTATTAAATCCATTAGAATTACAATTATGGAAAGAAAAACAAGGTGAAAGAGAAACCAGAGCTCCTTCTGTGTTTGATAATATTGAAAGTCCAAGAAAGAAATTAACTACACCTACAGCTACGAGTAGCAGTATTAGTAACGCTAATAACATGACTAGTGTGTCAAGTATGATAGGCACAACTGCTGGTAATGTAAATCCAGTTGTTCAATACAATGAAGAGGATAGTGATTCTGAGATTTCTCTTTCAAGTTCAAGTAGTGAAGAGGAAGAAGATGAAAAGAGTATTAATGTTGATACATCACCATCTGTTCATACAGCAAATGAAGATGTAGAGGAAGAAGATGAGGGAGAAGATACTGTCAATTATTATATCGAAGGTTTAGATAAAGTGGATTGTCCAAATCTTACAAATCAAAGTGAATTTGTTTCTATTTTTGGTAAACAAGTTGAATTTTTCGTAAATTATTTAAATACACAAAAAGATAAAACAAAACAATCCTTAGAAGAAGTTGGAGACGAAGCAAAGAAAGGAAATTGGACAAGTGCAATCTTTAGAAAATGTGTATTACCATCTTTTCGTGCTTTATTTATAGGACCTGAAGAAGATCCAGGTGATTTATTTATTGATCCAGAAAACTATAATTTTGATTACATTGTAAATATCGCAAAAAGTTTTACAAATAATCCAGTACAACAAACACCAATTATTCAAGAATTAATTAAATTAGTATTAACAGTTCATAAAGATATAACAATACAAGATTTATGGTTAAAGGATAAAGATCACTTTAAAAGCTCAAGATTTAATGCATTTTGGTGTCACTGTTTAAATAGAGGAATTGCCTTACAAATGTATGATGAAATTTGCAAGACCACATACATTAGAAAATTCTATAAAATAACACCTAAATTTGTAGATAAGAATGTTAGAGTTTATTTAGCAAAATTAAGTCAATTACCTTTATCCTTAAATTGTGGATTTTGGTTAAGTCAATACGATCCTTATATTTTAGTGTCAGAAGAAGAGTAAATATTATTATTCATTATTATTATCCATAACCCCAATGATTTATCTATTCCTCACTTAGTGGAATATTATCCTCATTACTACCAGTACCACTAGTAGTTGATGTAATATTATTCAATGTATTTTCAACTTTTTTAAATTTCAAATGGGCCATTAAAGCATAATGATAATGAGAACATCTTTTTAATTTCCTTTCTAAATCATCACAATCTGAAGGGAATTTACTTGATTTTTTACATTCCATTAATTCATTGATATCATTTTCACAAAATACTTTACCAACACAATCAACAGCTTCCTTTTTTAATCCATCATTTATTTTCATATATTTTATATGTTTCTCTTGTTCTTCTTTCTGTAAAGATTCAAAATCAACATCACTTTCTCTTTTAATTCTTCTTGCTTTTAAAAATTTAGATGCTAAACTAAATTTATAGAATAATTCACCACATTTTTCATTACATTTATTTATTTTTTCTGATAAATTATATTTTCTATCTTCAATTTGCCAAATTTGGTCTAAAACTTTAAATTCTACAAAATTTTTATCTTTTAAAATTTCATCTTTACATTGAAATATTTGATTACTATTTTCTAATTTTTTTATACAAGTTACTAATTTAGAAGTTTTATATGGATCTAATAAATGTCCTAATAAACATGAATAATATAAATATAAAGATTTTCTAATAGCTGTTGGTGTTACTTCATAATTACTCATTTCCGCAAAATGATTTAATTTTTCTAATGATTCTCTACATGTTGCATATCTTCTTTCTTTTGTTTCATAAAGAAAGTGAGCTAAACTGTTATATTGTGAATAAAAATTTAAAATTAAATATTTTTCTAATTGTTTATTTTTTTGTTGATCCTGTTCCGACATTTTTTTTAATTTATAAAAGCAAATAATTTTCTTTGCCCTAATAAAACTAGTTTTATTAAATCAAAAGAAAGAGAAATACTGGAACCATTAACAAGAAGAATAAAAAAAGAAACACTTGTGTATGAATAAAAATAAAAATAATAAATAAAAATATATTAAGTTACTAACTTTTGTAAATTATAAATATAAACTACTACTAAATACAATATCTCTTCTCATCTTATCTAAACCAATCAATAATTTCTTTTCTAAAGTTTCTTCACCAATTGATTTAGCAGCAGCACACATCTGTCTAACAACTTCTTCACATCTTCTCATAATTCTAACAATACTACCTTCAAATATCTCTGTCATCTTACAAATATCAACAAACTTTGCACCTGTACACCAAGCATAAGTTACATTCATTAAGTTACAAGGGAATGAACTAAGATATCTTTCTAAATCTAATTCTAACTTAGATTCCAAAGATACTTCTGCAACTCTTTTTGCTGCTACCTCTAAATCGAAATAAGCTTGTTGTAATTCTTCAATTAAAGCAGATTTATCATCTTCACGTTTTTGACTTTCCATTTCAGATGCAAAACAACTTAATACTGCTATACATTGCTCTGGAGTAAGATGAGTAAAAGCACCATTATAGATCATTTCTGTAACAACTAAGGCATCAGCTGAACTTAATTCACATGCAACTCTACCTTTTGCTGTAATAACATTATCTTCACTTACAAAACCTAATCTTCTTAAAACTCTAGCCATTTTCTTTAATTCATCTTTCATAACTAATTGTGATGTTGATTTAATTAATTTTTGTAATTCTCTTATTTGCATTTCTAATTCTAACTTTTCTTCATATTGTGCTACATCTAAAGATTTTACTTTTTTACTATAAGGATTATGTTTTAATCTATCTTCAATAGATTGTATTTGATCTCTTAATGGTTGAATTTTCTCTTTTGGTATTGACATATCAGTGATTGGGTCCAGTAATATAACCGTATTCTTTTGTTTAAGTCTTCTATTTGTTTCTAAGAACTTTATAACAGCTGTTTGTGCTTCTTCTGATGTGCTATCTGGGTGAGTTTTCATTTGTTTTGATAAGTATATCTTTACTGTACTTAATCCTTCAACTAATGATAAACTATATGTTTTAATAATTGGTACTGGTAATCTGTCAACATTCGTTGTATCTTCATCTTCAACATAAACGTTATTAATGTTATCTGGATCTGCTGCTAATAATAATTCTAAATCATAATCATCTGCAACTGTGTTAACTACTGGCAATTTTTCTGCGTGTCTCTTCTTTGTAAACTTTAATAAGATACCCCATCCCCAATCTTTTATTTTAACTAATCTACCTGCTGATAAGTAAGGTATAATATATCTTGGTGTAGTTATTTCAGTACGATATTGATGATTGACTTGTTTTAATTCTTGTAATAAATTAACATATGAAGCTAATTGAGGTTCATTTGGTAATGAGATAGAATCTCTTTTTAATTTTAATTCTTCCAATTTTTGTTCATAATGAGATTTCTTTTTTTCACATTGAAATTGATAGAAAGATCTTTCCATAATATATTCAGGTGTTAATTCTTCAACTCTTAATAAATTGAGCACCATATAATAACTTAAATGGAATGAACTGTTCAAAGGATCTGCAATACCATTCATTAATTGTCTAGCATCTTCTTCTCTTAAATTTGGATCATCTAACATCAAGATAACAATACCTTTATCATCCAAACCTCTTCTACCTGCTCTACCAGACATCTGAATATATTCACCACTTGTTAATGTTCTTGTAATAACACCGTCAAACTTCTCAACACCTGTAAAGATAACAGTTTTAGCAGGCATGTTCAAACCCATAGCGAAAGTTTCAGTTGCAAATAATACTTTAATTAATCCTTCTTGGAAAAGAATTTCTATAACTTCCTTAATAATTGGTAATAAACCAGAATGATGGATACCAATACCCTTTTTGAGTAAAGGTAACATTGATTCCACTTGCGGTAATTTCTTATCATCTTCACTTAATGAATCAATTGCATTTGTAAATACTTCTTGAACTAATGCCATTTCTTCTTCATCATTAAAATTAGATTTAGATAAACCTATTGCTCTACTTTCACAATCTTTTCTACTAAAACTAAACACAATAACAGGTTGGAAATTCTTTTTCATAATCATATTAACTAACTTAACTAAACCAAAATCAACTCTTTTCTTTCTTTCAGTATAAGATACTTGACCATTTTGTCCAGAATTACCTGAAGAATAAACTTGATTTAAATCTTCAATTGCATGTTTAAAATTCTCTTCTTTAAAATTATGTTTTTCAACAACCAAGTGAATCCCACTTCCACCAACAGGATACAAATAATGTTGTAAAGGTGTAGGTCTATAATCTGTATAAACAATATGAACAGGTTGACCTTTTAATTTAGCAATCCAACCAGCAAATTCCATAGCATTAGGTATTGTTGCAGATAAGAAAACATATCTTACTGAAGTTGGTAATAAAATTAAAGTTTCTTCCCATACAACTCCTCTTTCTTTATCTCTCATATAGTGAACTTCATCAAATATTACCCAAGATACTTCATTCAATAATTCCGAACCTCTATATAGCATACTTCTCAAAATTTCAGTAGTCATAACAATACAACTACTTCTAGGATTAATAGTAACATCTCCAGTCATTAACCCTACATCTTTAAATTCTTCTTGCAATTCTCTAAACTTTTGATTTGATAAAGCCTTAATAGGAGATGTATATACAACTCTACTTCCATCCTTTAAAGCCTTTGCTATAGCATACTCAGCAACTGCTGTTTTACCTGCGCTTGTATGGGCTGACACTAAAACAGATTGGCTTAACTCAATAGCTCTAACGGCCTCTCTTTGGAAAGCATCTAGTTGGAAAGGGTATACTTTTGCTGGTTCTTTCAAACCCATTTCCACATCGGAACGCATCTCTAATAAATCCATTCTACCATCATAGTTTGGGGGTATTGCAACTTCATGAAGACAGTCATTCTTCTCTCCTAGCCTACCAATTAGTTTATTTACTTTTCTTTCTTCGTTTTTAAAGTTTTCATCTCCTACGACTGCTCCGCCTAGGGTAGTAGTTTCGCCATGATGTATTCCACCATTAGATTTTGTATTATTATTCGTTATTTCATCGGAATCTGCACTTTGCATTTCTTTATTATAACCTTCATCTTCATCCAATAATTGTTTCAGTTTTTTTAATTCTCTTCTTTCTTCTTGTTCAGTTTCTGCTAATTTTATAGATTGTTCTAAAGTTCTTTTCTTTTGTTGTTGTTCATTATCATTAGAGGAAGTAGTAGCCTTCCCGAACACTTCGAACAAATCTTCAGTTTCAAATGGGTCCATTTTTTTATTTGATGTTCAACATTTTTTTCTAACGCTCAATTTTCATTTTCTTGTGTTTTCCTTCATTTTATTTTGTAATCTACCTTAATAGCTATCAAGTAAATGACTGTATGGATTAATTAAATATGAAAAGGATTTTTTAAAGTATTTATTGAGGGCATAATTTAATCATGAATTGAAAATACTTCAATATTGTCAACCAGAAAAGATTCAGTACCAGATAAATAATAGTAGCGTTCATATGGTGACATTTTGTCGTTAAATGCAGAAGGTAAACGATAGCCTTCATTAATTTTGGAGTAGCATGAATTAATATCACAACAATCTCTAATTGCTATAGCCATACTGTCTACAGAGTTAAAACTGCCATCTTTAAAACAAGGTCCAAAATTGGGATCAGAAACGATTGGTGGACAAAGTGAAGAAACTGAATTGTGAAGTACAAGATATCTCTCTTCATTATTTAAACCAAATAAACTAAATACACATGTACTTTTATCTTCTGTTTTACTATTATTACCCCAATTTAATTTTGTAAATCCACCAAACACAAAGCCCCTAGTACTTTTTACTAACACTAAAGTTGGGCCTTTATTATCACACCTTGAATGAAAAGTTTTTGCTAAAAACCCATCTTTCTTTCCACTATATAATAACTTGTACTTTTTATTCCTCATAGCTAAAGATTTTAATAATTTTTCAAATTGTTTCTTGGTAAGAATGTCACTTTTTTTAATTATTAAATTTCCTTGATTATCAATTTCTTCATCTTTTAAAATGTAAAATAAAGATTTAATGCCATAAAATTCAACTTCGTCTATTAAATCATTTAATTCATTTTCTTTTAAATGTTCAAAATTAATTTTTCTTTTTCTTAAATATGATAAAATTAATGGAAAATGTTGCGGATCTCTGTCAATAAAATATTCACCATTAATGCAAAAAGATTCTCCAAATTGTTCATCAATTAATAATTTATAGAAAAACGTATCTTTTTCAAGTGTTAATGTGGTTCTAGATGTCACAAAAACTTGTCCTCCAATATTTAATGCCACTTTGTCCACTTTCATTCACTATTTTTTATTTTACTCTTTATAAAAAACTATGATAAAAATAATAATCAACTTTCATAATTAAATTAAGCACGTCTAAAACAGTGTTTTTAAAAAAAAAGAAATTTTTAAAAAAAAGTTATTTTAAGGCTGTTCTAAAAGATGTTTTATTAAGCCCTTTTTTTATTCTATTTTTACACGAAAAATTAGAAAACTGTATATGATTTTAAGTACAATCACTATGGAACTACTAAAATCTGAAAAGAATATTTCATTTGTCTTTTCTTGAAGTAATGCTTTACTATTGTAGTACAATATTTGATCTATTAATAGTTAATATTGCTATGTCATTTAATGTTTTTTTATAAGTAATAAAGAATTTGTCTAAGATAAATAATCTTTTAACTTTATTTTTGAATTTAATCATTAATTTATCGAAACCATAATATTTAAATAATAAAATTCCAAGAAATACAAAGTTTTTCAAATCTAATGAACAATAAAAGTGATTAATACAATTAATTGCAAAAGATTCTTGCTTATTATTAATGAAACTGAATTTAATGGTTTGGATAATGTCACTAGAAATTGGAGGAAGATTATATATATATAAATTTATAGTTAATACTTTACTTGAAATTAAATATTAATCTAATGAAATTGTGAAATCATTCTTGAGTCATTAAACCAAATTTTGAATTGTTTATTTTAAATGTAATTTTTTCCATCATTAAAAAAAACAAAAAAAGAAATCAAATGAAGAAATATTAAATTATAATACTATAAATAAGAATATTAGTGGTCAATATTTTTGAATTTATATTGCAAGCAACAGTAACAAAAACTACAGTATCAATAAATTTAACTTTACATTTATCAAAAGAATAAGAATTCTTATAGTAAATTGTTATTAAAAAAGTAGTATTTATAGACATTTCAAAATAGTGGTTTTTGGTTGTAAATAAAATTTGTATGTCAAATATATTAAATTCATTACTATAAATATATAATGGATATCAAATTGAAGCAAAAGTAGCTCTATTATTATATAAAATTGAAATTTTATACAAGGATTCTAGTAAATTAATATAAAGCTTAAAACTGTTGATTAATGTTCTTTAGATTTTTTCTTAATATTTTATATTTTCATTTGCTTTTAGAATACTAATTGTTTTAAATCTTTAATATGTATCTAATATTATAATACTTATTTCTCTAGCTGCATTATCAAATAAGACTTTAGCTAACATTTCACTTTCTCTCTTATTGAAATAATCAAGTTGTGTTTTAACTTTTTTAATAAATGATTTACTAATATTAACAAAGTTTGTACCATTTAAATCTAAATAATCTATATAAATATTAAATGTTAATTCATATTTTGATTTTTCAACTTGACATAAATTTTATAATTGTTTTTTTTTAGCTTTATTATTGTTACTACTACTTGTTAATTTATGAGAATTTTTTTTACCAATATCTAAAGTTTCAATTAATTCAGTATTGTTAGAATTAAAACAATAAAGTTTTTCTTGAATTTCAAAGAATTGTTCACATAATAATTTATAAAGTGTTGTCTTTTTTAAAAACTTAAAGTTTTCAGTTGAATATTCTTTTTTACAATGCTTTTTAAATAATTCTCTTAATTTTTAGTTATTCATTATATCAATTAACATTAAAACATTAGCTACCTTTAATTTTTCAAGTTGTACACCTTCTTTGTTAATTAAAAAGATAAATATTCCAACTATAACTGATAAAACTATGGTTGTAGC
Organism: Willaertia magna; assembly: GCA_902984215.1. Taxonomy (NCBI): domain Eukaryota; phylum Heterolobosea; class Eutetramitea; order Acrasida; family Naegleriidae; genus Willaertia; species Willaertia magna. The sequence goes on along the minus strand of CADWAF010003456.1, from coordinate 4,620 downwards.
TAAAAAAACTACAATTAAACCAACTAATATTATTGCTATCATATTTTGTTAATTTGTATTTTCAAAATTTAAAAGATATATCAAAATTAATATAAAAGTGTTCTTAAAATTTTCAACATAAAAAAACATATCCTGTAGAGTTAATTAAAACAAATCTTTTAACCTTTCTTCTTCTTGTTAATAAAGTTAATATTATAGCTTTCAAAGCAAAAGGTGATTCTGTTAAATTAAATTGTAAAAATAAATCGAAAATATAATCTTGTGTTTGAAGTAATTTAAAGTATAGTGATTAACTTTTTTTTGAGTAGTATAATAGTTTGTAAGATATTTGACTGGTTTGAATAAAAAATAAGTTTAACAGAAAGTTCTATAATTTTTTTAGTTATTTACAAATTTATTATTTCTCAATATTAATTATAATTTAAACATTCCAATTATAACATCTTTTGTTTTTTTCACTATTCATATTAAAGAATAAAGATATATTCTCTTCACTATTTTAACTGAAGAATGAGAGAATGTTGTTATTAATAAAAAAATGAAAAATTCTTACAATAAATATTACCCTCAAAATACAATACTATTAAAGTAAAAAATAAATCAATAAATATACAAACAATCAATCCAACTACAACTACAAGTATATAATCATAGTATTTACTTCATATGTGTAGAAAGAAAGTTGTTTTTTTGTTTGTTCATTTTTTTTATTTTTTTTTATTTTTTTTTTATTTTTTTAATTTCTATTAAAGATATTTATTGATTTCAATAAGTAATTGCTGATAATTTTTTGTAGTATTTTCAATAAAAATACTTAATGTGTTATCTTGAAAAAGATTATATATATTTATTTATTTTATTGATTTATATTTCTCACAACTATTACAAATATTAGAATTACTTATTTTATTTCCTAATTCTTGTAAATAATTAAGAAATTTATTAAATTCTTTTTGTAAAAATTCAATATATTTTTTACTAAATTTAATATTATCCTTTTCAAAATTTAAATTAAAATTAACATAAATATATAATAGTCGTAGTTTTTTACAAATTAGTTGAAATGCTGTTATGTTTTTTAAATTTGGTAATATATTTAAAATATAGTTTTTTTTATTACTATTTTTACTAATAAATTTTAAATTATTGTTTTCTTCTATATAAAAGTATTCAAAATTTTGTGTTTTTAAATGTTTAATGGAACTATATAATTTAATTAAATTAATTAAATGTCTATTAATTATATAAAAACCAACTATTTGTTTCAATACTATTATACAATTTCAAATATAAATTTTCAAATTCTTTAATTCGTTCTTTTAAAACATTAAAGTAATTTTTGTCAATAATAAATAAATTTAATATTTTTAAAATTCTTCTAAATTTAATAAACAAATTAATAAAGTCATTACAAATTATATTTTTAAATTTTTCAATATTTTATAAAATAATATTACAATTTTTTCTTGTTAAGTAGTATTTTTTGTATACTTTATTATTTTTAATTTTTTCACTTATTTTAAAATTATTTAATCCTTTTAAGGTTCTTATTTTTTGTAATATTTCTTTTTTATTACTTAATAAAGTACAATCTAATAAAAATTTTTCAGTCACTCTTTTTTTTAAATGAAGTAAATAAATAATAATTTTATTTAGAAGAAATTTTAAAGTATAATTAAAACTTTCTATATTTCTTTATAAATGAAATCTATCATATTTAATATTTTGTATATTACAATATGGATACATGTTTGATAAATTTAATTTTAAAATTTTCATTAATGATGACAAATCTATTGTTAATAAAAAATCAATTAAAAATTTTTCTCCATTAATAATAATACCATTATTCATTAAAAGTTGTAACTTTAATTTGATAATATTAGATATTATATTTAATTCATTTTCTTTTCTATTATATACAACTATAGAAATAACACTTTTACTAGATAAATCTTTTAAAAATTGACAATTATAAGAACAAATACAAAATATTGTTCTATTTATACTATTTGTTAAATCTAAATTTAATCTAAAAAAATATTTTTTCATATTTTTATTAATAAATATATTTTTATACTTTTCATTACTAACTTTATTATTTTTCTAATTTAAATCATATTTAATATAATCTGTAACAACTTTTTCAATATCACAATAAACAATTTCATTTTTACTTTGTATTTTGTAATAATTTGTAATTTCAATATTTAATATCGCTCTAAATATTGTAATATTTGTTTTTGTTGATAAATTTATGTTTTTTTTATTTATATCAGTTTCATTATTTAGTTGTAAATTATTTTTATTTAAATTTTGTTGTAAATTATTTAATAAATTTTGTTATAAATTATTTAATAAATTATTTTGTAAATTATTTTGTAAATTATTGTTTTGTAAATTATTATTTTATAAATTACTTTCATTTTCATTATCTAAATCATTATCAATATTGTTATTTTGTAAATTATTTTTAATTTTATTATTCTATTTCTGTATTTTTAATTAAATTTAATAAAATTTCATCGTCATTATCTAAATTTTCACTTGTATCATCAAAAATTTCAATATAATTATCATCATCACTACAATTATCATCATTATTAATTATTAAAGCTTCTTTTATAAAATATATTTTTTTACTGTTGTCAAAAATATTTATTTTATTATAATTTTCATTATTTTTAATATTTAAAATAATATCATTTATATCACTTCTATTTTTTAAAACATTATAAACAAATTTTTTATTATAATCAAAAATTAAATTTATAAAATACTCCATATTTGGTACACTATTATTATAAAGTAATAATTTTGTTTTAAATAATAAATTATTTAATTTTTATTTATTATTTCTATTATTAAATTTTTCCTTTCCTTTCCTTTCAATAATTTTTATATTTTTTAAACTATGTTTGTTTATTGTTATTTGATTTTTATTTTTGTTAAAATTTTGTAAAATATATTTATCTTTTTTTTCTAATACCAAATTAAAATGGTTATTGTTTATGTAAATAATATTTTTATTATTATTTGTAAAAAAACTATCATTTTATAAACTATAATCATAAAAATTTAAATTTAATTCTGAAAAATTATTTTTAAATGAAATTTCATTAATTTTTTCTTTTTTATTTTTATTCATTAAACCCTTTAATCTTTCTCTTTTTTTATTTTCAATTACTTTATCATTTTTGGGTCTTCCTTTTTTATTTTTTTATTTATTTTATTGTAAATTTTCTTCAATAAAAATTAAATTATCACTAAACGCTTCCGATGGAATGTTGGTTAAAAATGTTGATATAGAATTGTTATTCATTTTTTTAAAAAAAAATAAAAACTGAAGCATAAATTAAAAAGATGAAAAATTTGTATTATTGTTTATTTTATATTGTTTTTTAAATTTAAATGAATAAGAAAAATAATTAGATAAAATAATTTATTTAAAATTAAATAAAATGAAAATAATAAAGAATTTATTCAACTTTTACAAATTTTTTAAAATACTTTAATTCTTCAATTGATAACATAACACATTTATATCCTTTTAACATTATATGTCTCAAAAAAAGAAAAAAAAAACAACAACAATAATAAAAACCAAAATACAAACCACTATCATACTACAAATATCAAAATTTAAAAAGAGTACGTAATGAAAAAATTAGTATTGATAATGAATTGAAAGAAAAAGATTTATTAAAAAAAATTGAAAATAAAAAATTTAAAAAAATTAAATATAATACAATAATTAAAAATAAAAATGGAGATATTTTATTAATTTTTATTAAAAATGTAATTCCAGAAAGAATGTTTAATAATTTAAAAAGAATAACCATAAAATTAAATTTTCCAAAAAAAAAATATGTTTATTATTAGTACAATTAATTTATATAAAGGTTTTTTATAAGTTAAATACTTATTATGATAAACAAATAGTTTAATGGATGAATATTAATTATAAATTTTTTAAATTTACTTTTAGAATTTTAAAATATAAGGCAAATAATATTTATAAAACTTTACAAACTTTACCTATTACTAATAAATTTAGTGTATATCTTATAATTTGTATTAACCATGGTGATCTTAAAGGTTTATATAAAGATAATAGAAATTTATATAATGGTTTATTTATATTAATTACTTTTAGACATAGTAGTAGTACAGATAGATTAAAATTATCAAAATTAAAAAGAACTATTAGAATTAATAATAATGATTTATTATTTTTTAATAGAAAACATTTATGGTATAGAGTTGAAAAGTTTAAAGAAAAATGTTATTCAGTAATTTTATATTGTCATAATAGTTATTTTGGATTAAAATTATATGATATGAAAATGGGAGAAGCTAAAAAAATTATTTTATGAAAGTACCGTTGAAGAAGAAGTTATTGTTATTGATTAGTTGTTAATTGGGTTTTTATTAATTAAATAAAATTTATTAATTTTTTACTTTACAACAAAATTAAAACGCCCGCATCGCTAAGCGACCTTTCTATATTAATTATTTTTCTAGTCTATTATTTTTTTGCATCTTTATCACTTTTTAGACTTCCTGGGTTGTAGTGCCAAGGGCAACAATGATTGGACTTTGTTAGGTTTAAAGGCGCTG